>PNEQ01086059.1:24892-37149 GCA_003012365.1 Medauroidea extradentata | reverse complement strand
GCTCATGAACTCAAATTACTGAAGTTACAAAAATCAAATTACAATCAAATTCAATGTCTTTCTTCCTGATTTTGCCGTTTTTCGGCAACTATGAGTAACACGTGTCCTTACATCTAACTTTTCCACTTGATGGTCGCTGCGGGTAGCCGGGTCTCCACACTCTACATCTTTCTTATAGCTAGTGCTCACGAAACTCCCCAGGATTCTATTAGGCCTATGTTGACGCCGGTTACACCAATAAATTATACTCTTAGGTTTCCTTAAGTCTTAAATTCTTACGTTATGTTTAAGCCAGAAGCACTACTACAAAGTCGTACAGCAAGAAATTTGGAAAAGTAAACAGGGTGGGTAGGCCAAGTACCTTACAAGGCGGGGGGAGGAATAAGCCGCTATCGATTTTACGAAGGTAGTGATTTCACGAATGCGATGAGAGGAACCATGAGTATTCGTAAAATCGGGGGTCTAGTGTACTCATTAAAAATATTTATGCATACATGGAATACATCTAGACAAAATAACTTCCATGTTAAATTAAAATTAACGTTCTGTATGCATACACATCTAAAATGTATTCAATACATTCTAATGGCAATAGAAGCCAGTCAAATTAAATAACTTATTTAATTCACGTTTTACGCAAGTTAGCCATACATTACAATCACCGTATCTAAAACATAACACAAACCACACATATCCCATCCAAGGTAGCTACAACTGTGCTACAACAAACCTGATATATCAGCTCCAATGTAAACACTGTGATGCAGAGTACATAGGCCTAACCACCAACACTCTAAGACAGAGAATGAATGGCCACAGAGCTGACACAAAGCAAGCCCTAGCTGGACGCAACATCTTCCCACAAGAAAAGCCAGTTGCAGCTCATGCAGTTTCCCACAGCAAAGATTTTGATTCCTGCTACAGCACCAGAATTATGAAATCCTTGCCATCTTCTTTCAATAGTTCAGAGCTCAGACGCTTGGAACTGGCCCACCAATATATCACAAAATCAAGACAACCTCCAGGCCTCAACATCAGATAACTCACTTTTCCTCCCCCCCATTCATTGCAAGCCATCACAACCAAACCTACATTATTGCCCCATGTTTGAAATTCCCGCCGTGCTTAGTTCGCCTTCCGGCCGCTAGGCTTACAGGTAACAGAGCACACACTGCTGCTGGATTGCAGTGTGCCATGTCTCGCCTCCCGAGGAAGCCAGTCTAATACTGGCGAAACGTCGCGACCACGCTTCCGCGCAAAAATGTGCGTCGTCCCTTCGTGTGTGTGTACCTATTTACAAGTATCAACTGTAAGTACTTGTACTTCTGTCTGTTATGTTATTTTGTTAGCCTAGCAGCCTTTTCCCGCTGTTCTTAAAACATAATATTGATTAAGAAAAGATCAGTACTTACTCAACTTCATAAATTCTTCACCACAATCAGTAAATAATGCATTTGTTCCTCTTTTGTCATGGTACCTTGGTCAATATATCTCCACACATGTGTGCAAAACGTGTTCGCTGCTTTGTCTCAGTCAGCAAAACTTAACTAATACATACATCCATGAGAGCTCCAAATTCTAAATTTTCCATAAAATACACACTACACACAACACTATCATGCTGTGAAGCATTCTTACTTTTTAGTACTACACACTGCCAAATTTTCCATTAATACACACACATATTGCAGTGAAAACACGTGCTAACAGCATGGCAGTTTCTGGATCTGCAAGAATAATGAACAGTTGCATAACGTATTAGTCCTACTTTCAATGCATATCGCTAGAAGCCCTAGTAGCACATAAACAGACATGACTGCGAGCACGTAATACGGGAAAGTCTGACTTAGAGTTTATATAAAAAACACCAAATTTCAAAGTAAGTAAACCACAATTTTCTTTACGTGTGACTACTTTTCACCACTGTAGAAACATTAATAAACTTTACCTGTAAAACCAATAGTTTGGCCGGTACGAGATGAGTAGTGATTCTTATGATTTTCCGTGGGCATGTATTTATAATAAATTTTCCTTCATAAAACTTCCTCCTCTGCACGTACTTGTCTATTACTGTACATTTGCTCCATTTTCAGTTTTCTCAGAGTTCATGACATCTAATGCCTGACTGCATTGCAGAAAGAAAGCTGGTACTGACCTTGAAGAATAGTTCCTCGCTCAACCGTGCAACCCCTCAAAATATTGCCAGTTAAGTATAATCCAGATATAACAAAGTGTCACAATTGCTGAACATCTTGTCTCTAAATTGATGTTTTGTAAATTCTGAGTTTGTTAAATAGGAAACCCTGAGTCACGATTCCCGATGTTGCCAAATCAATGTTTCGTTAAATCAGAGTTTGAAAAATATTGCGTGTACGTTACCTTAATAATGGACAATTTGAAATGAGGCGGAGCTCCAGTCTGTGGGATACAATTCCTACCTCCATGGATATCACAACCGAGCATAACCTTCACACTGTGTTTGGCTTCACATGTCCAGGATGAGATGTATGTAAGGAAATTGATTATTTGTTTGAAATTTGCCGCTTTTTCAGGTAAACATTGATCTTATGTATTTACGTATCTTAACCACGAAATTAAAATACCATATTTTTTTACACTTGTGTCACGTCAGAGGGTGTGTATCTCAAGTCGTCCATTAAGCAGTCTTGTCTGCAAATGTTATGCTTGTGAATTAACGTAAGATTAGTTCTTTATATTTATGATTTGTTATTAATTTGAAGCCTTTAAACTTTTGCTGCCTGTAAAATGAGATTTTGTAAGTTTTACATTATAAAATATTCATCGATATGGTTGTGCTCTTTTTGAAAATGTTAAATAAAATTTTGCTTGTGGGAAAGATCAGGCAGATAATGAGACATAATACCATGTACAGTACTTTTTTGCTGCCATTAAGCTGTAAGGTAAGAAGAATGTTTTATTTAAATTTAACTAAACCATTGCCACAAAACTTAAAAATTAACCAGGATGATATTTTGCAGACATGAGGATTTTACTGCTCAAGAATTGTAGTTTTAACTTAAGGATTTGTTTAGCTTTGATGTTTGTTAAGTTGAAGATGTCATCAAAATGTATAATATTAAATCCTTCTCTGTGCCTCTTTTGTCGAACAAACTACTGTGATTGAAATACGTTTTGTTACAGAAAAATTCATAATTAATGTTGGGTACATTATTCTAACTGTGTTGCATGAAGTGATGTCTGTGCAGAAAGTTGTCACACATTCCAGAAGATATTTGTGATTGTGAAAACTATGTATTGCCATGGATTACCAGTGTGTTCATTTATTGTTATGTGCTATTAACACACAGGTTATTCCTCGTTACGTATTTACATTCCTAGAGAAAATTGTATTAGAGCTAAATATACATCTATATTTATCAGCTTAACAATATTTACTCATACATAAATGCTAGTCAGTATAGTTTTAAGTATGCTATATCTACCATGTTTCTTGTGATTTGTAAACCTAATTATTCTTAGCTTACAATATTTTCAGTAATTTAATATTAATGTTGTAAAAAATTCATGTATTGAATCTTATTTTGTAAAACTGTATAAAGTGTTTTGGTTATTTATTTTGGTATTTGTTTTTGTTGTTTTCATTGTAGATAGTGGTTTGTGCTTTGGCTGGGCTTGTGAAGTTGTCACGTATTACAGTTTATTCGCCATATTTGGCTTGCCTCTATAGTCTTCTGACATGTCTTCAAGGACAGTTTGCTTTTACCCAACAAAGTGAACACTAAGCAGCATACCTAACTTCTTCAGGCTAGTCTATGTGTAAGTTCAGTATGCTAATCATACCATATTCTTTAAAGTACTGTATATACGTACCTTTGAAGGTGCGTAATTTGCTTTTGTAAGGGAAATGTTTGCAGAAGAAATGTATGGTTGCATTAATACTGTTCCAAGCTCTTTGAACTATGAAGATGTCTTACTTTAGCATTCTCTGTCAGTAAGGAATTGGGAATACATACAAGCACAGTACATAGAGGACTGTAGAATGATTATGAAGGATTAGTGGTTTGCCTTATTTTTCATTTTTTTAATCATTCATTTTTTGCCTTCAATTTGTAACAGTGTTGTGAATCTTTCAGTATTGTACATGGACATCACTATAAGAATAAAGCTGTATTTGTGATCCTGTGTGTGTTTTATTTTGAGAATAATCAATTTGGCTGGCTGGTCTATGATCCATGACATCAGTCAGCATAGCTTGTATTCAGGGAGACATCATCTGATATAATATAGGCCTTAACACTTTTGTCATAAGTCTCGCAGTATCAGCATGACTTGTGCATAATGTCATTTATAGCCAATTGTGAAGCGACCAGCCTGCGCTTGGGGTATACTTTTTCGATAAGTCAGTTGTTTGTTTTTAGGGTTTTTGCTTAGGGTCCCTGTTAATGTTTATTTTTGCATAAAAGATGCTAGCCAGTGTTACTGACACTTCAGTACCAAGAGCTGGTCAGCCTAGCGTTAGTTTAGTATAGGACAGTGATGATGCCTTTATTAATTTCAAAGGCCCCAGTGTGTTGCCCTGCCACCCTACTTTAGTCCATTGCCTGTAGATGATTAAACTGCTAGTTTTTATACAATTGTAAGTTTCAGGAGTATCTGTTTCAATAAGAATTCCATGTTTGTTGTTTTAAGCCAAATAATCTTCTAAGAAAGTCATTTGGTTAATTAATTTAAACATTATAATTTTGCTGAACATATCACCTATAAAACCCACTTCTAAATGTAAAACCACTATTGGGCCTGGCGAAACAGTACAGTAACAGAAAACCACATCTGGATGCAATTGCTAGTGATTAGTCTTTTCATTGTAATATTTTAATGTCAAATAATGTGTTCCCAAGCTTTGAGTTAGAATTATTCTAAGTTCTGTTTTCGGACCACGTGAATTTAAAACAAATGTGTCTTGTGTGGACTTTACCGGAACGGCATAAAAATTCAAGCAACTTTGGACTCTTAGAAATTTTACGAGAAATTGATCTTTTAAAAGTTATGGCAGTTGGAACGTTCTTGGTGTTTATTTTAAAGATATGTAAATGAGTTCGGCCAGCCCGGCCATGCTGCCGCGGGGGCGACACCAATAGGGGTTCACAGAGGGTACTGCAAGGTGTACTGCCGGCAATGTCTGATGCCAAAACTTTATATAATATGTTTTTTATTGTAACATTTATTCAGTAAAATAGTGAAATACGTCATTGTGCTCAGTAGAATTTTGCTGATTTTTCGGTAATTTTAGTTTGTTTATTTTGTATCCAGACCAGTTATTTGGTCTCACTAGAATGTTATAGAATATTTTACCGGAAGGTAAGCCGCCATTGAGGTTGCCGAATCTGGTCACTTTGTTCTGGACTGTTGAGGGAGACAGATGCTGAAATGCATGTCGTGTTGCGCGAGTTTAGCACGTGGTAAGCCCGGGGGGGCGTGAACAAAAGCCATGGGGCCGCGATGGAAGGCGGTAAAATGACTTGTTATTATTTTTCGTTATTAATTATCTTTCTTTCATTGTTGTAAACTTACGGTGATACCGACCACGTGGTCGGCCGACTATCAGTTACTGAGGTTATGTTTTAGTTCAGCACGTGCTATTTTTCTTTTGAGTTTAGGTTCGTTTTTGTTCAGTTATTTTTCTGTTTCATTTTATGTTTATGTAAAAGAGTAAGTGTATGTACTGATGTAAGCGTGGTTGCGTTACTTTTTGAAAAAAGGGAAAGGTAATAAAAATGGATTGTTGATTGAACCACGTGTTTCACTACCATTAAGTATGCGTCCACCCTTCGATACCACGAACCCCTGAGATAAGAGTAGCTTACCGCTTAGGCCGGAGCATTTATGAGATCTGATCAGTTTACGTATCTTTTTGATCTTGTAGTAAAACACGTGGGCAGCAGAGAGCATCAGTGCCACCACACTAATTGGCGAAAAAACCTTCAGTGCAACGCTCGGCGAGCATGCGCATAGTGAATTACGCCGCCCTTGCGCGCCATCAACATGTGAGAAGTGATGACTAACACTGCCCGAGCCGACAATCTTTCCGTTTCTCTCGCGCCCACTCCACCAACAAAATTAAGGAAATTGCCATGAAAAATAGTAAAAAATAATTCTTTTAATGAAAATTGAATTAAAAGATTGCGAGACATGGGTAAAATAATAATTAAATATGCACGGCGGTGGCCATTGTACCTTGTATGCAGCCACGCTCTTGAAACAAACTTGGTTTGCTCGCTAAAAGTACTTTGCACTCGAGGCCGCTGCGCTGTGGAGACTGGGTACCTAGATGCTCGTTCACTCGCCAGCCGCCAGGATGAGGATCTAGGCGTGCACTTGTTATGCAACACAGTGGTGCTCACTCAGCCGCGCCCATGTGTGCGTAACTCAAAATCACTCCCGCAGCCAAAGTTTTCAACGAACTTTAACAAATTTTTTTTGTTTCTCAACAAATGCAACGAACTTTAACAAATTTTATTTGTTTTTCAACGGATGGTTTAAGCTTCTCTACTGAGAAATAAGTATATGCTGCGGTCGGTGCTAGTATTTTTAAAGGATTTAAATTACAATTAATATTCTATTTTAATTTTTTAAGGTTCCTAAAAATCCTTCGTTAAATTGCTGTTTTCGTTATTCCCGAGTTCGTTAAATTGGGGCTCTACTCTACATATATTAGTGTCATAGTTCTTCTGTAATTTTAATACTGCTGTACATTCAGTTTCACTTTGTTGTGGTTTCGGTTATGTCTGTCTACGTTTATTCGTGCAAATTGACCAGTTTCCTCTGCTAACAGCAGCTTATCCTTCCTGCTCTCCAGCAGGTTCACCAGGAGTAGATTGAGAAGCTGCTATTGTGACTTGAAAACCAAAGACTCCTCTATATTCTGGTTACATATTTTTGTTTTTGTCCATAATTAGGCATTTTTAGTGCCTTTGAAACCATTTGTTAATCGGATGTGACCACAAACTGAGAAGTTGTCTTTCCCTCAAGTCATTGCAAGTGTAGACCTTGGGGAGTTAATTGTTCAGCATGCCTAGATATACATAGGTATGTAAATATGTAGGTACCATCTGGCTATATTCTTGCTTGCACTTGCAAGTATGAATATAATACCAGCAACTATATGGGTGTAAGTAGTTTTACATATTAGATAATCTCAATTTTTTTATGGAAGAAAAAGAATGCAATACAAAACATTTTTTTATTACCATGGTATGGTTTGAAAATTCTGTAATAAAAGCAAACCAGCACAGTTCTTTCCTGCTGTTTCTTAATTTTAATTTACCATTATCTATTGTTATTCATGCAAATACTCGTGACTTAGTTCTATGTACGGCTTCATATAGTTTAAGAATTCTGAAAACTTTCTTGGATACACTAGTAACGAGTTGCGTACAGACTTGAAGGTTCTCTGAAGATACATTTACATATCCGTCATTCAACTAAATCACCAACACTTGATGTCTCGAGTCAGAAATAAAATAAGAGGGTGAATACATGCTTGTAAAACTAGAAATGCAAGTGGAAATAAATCTCAATGAGTACTTTTTTTTTCGAAAAGACAGTCGGGGGAAGTGTGACGGATTTTAGTAGTACTTGCTGAATTTAACTTCTTTAGAGTGTGTGAAAATTAATATCCGTTATAATGTGTTATACAGTCTTGTAAAAGCTTAGTATTATATACTAGTACAACAGTCTACATCTTTCTGATTACAAGAAAAAATTTGAAACTCCCATAACAAAGAATGAGTTTCAAAATTCTGTTACAGCAGGTGAGATGTTTGCATCTCGCAGTACACCGTATTCGAGATGCAGGAAGGTAAAAGTGCTCTCATGCCTGCCGAATGTAATTTTCAGGAGAAAGTTGAAAAGGATCCCATGTCGACAAGGTGTAACATACAAAGGTAAAGGGACTTTTTTCTGTTAAGTGTAATATGCAGGTACAAGGATCACATTTTCTGCAAAATCAGCATGAAAAATTCAGTAGGTTGTAACTTTCTCGAAAAACCAATTAGCTTAAGGTACTAACTATTATTGTCTGCAATAACTTTATACTGAGTAATAAAGACAATGGACAGTCCGTCCTCAACAAATAATGCCACGTGTATGCAAATCAGGTTTATCTGATTTGCATACACGTAACATTATTTGTTGGAAGACGTCTATGAACCAAACTGCTGTCCGAGAAGTGAACCCAGTAAAGTGGTATAACTCCAGGTCAATCCTGCTTGAAATTAAAGTAAGCTGTCTTTAGGAGATCACAAAAACGACGAGAGTAAAATGTGAACACTTAGGCAACCCAAGCTACGAGTTCAAACCCTACAGTGTTAAAATATTTTAAAAAAAGAGGCAAGGAACAAACGCTGTATTTGTTAAGTATCTTACTGTATGGTATTTTAGCATGAGTTACACTTTATTATAAAATTATTGTGGCAATTACAAATTATAAATTACTTGTGCATGTAGTCAATGCTGTGTACTTTTTTTTTCTCTGCAGTTTGTATTGGGGAAAAACAACATAACCATACTAAAAATAATGCTGTTTTCATGAAGTAAAATATTTACACTTAGTTTTGATAATCCTCACCATACATGCGGCATTGCTCCCAGGCATTCGATAACAACCTGGTTACGTGTTCCATTGTATGTGGCTAAGTTTAATTCTACTACTGGTTAAGACAGTAATCAAATTTATATTGGAAGAGTTTATTTTGAGGAAATCTTTGGCCACAAGTTGCATTGGAGCTCGTAAGTATGTGAGATGATATAGAAGTAACCTTAGCTAGGTTAGTTAAAGATAAAATCATTGATTTAAGTTATTATCTTTTAAAAAATAGTTAAGCTATGTTACTAGTCATTACTTTTTGTAAACCGAAAATAACAACTGATTTTGACCCCTTGATGACACCAACATAATAAGTAGTGAAAATTGTTGCTGCTAAATTTATAACAAGGTAGCACAATTATAATGTTGCCAGCTCTAGCAGTTATTTTTTAACCTCATTGAGTAATATGTAATTCACAGTAAATTCAGCACTTTTTAATTGCCTCTCCAAATGTATTAATCAATTGTTTATATATTTTATTGTAACGTAAAGTATAAACTTTTAAGCAGTGGCACAGCCAGGATTTAGTTTGGGGGGGGGGGGGAAGGGGTAGCTGTCTAGCAAAAAAAATATATATATATATATATACACACACACACACATCATTTTTGTTTATTGTATACGTAAAATAGGTATAGAATATAATTGCTATCTTTTCAAATCTCAAAAGACAATTTTTTTAAAACATTTTCATTTAAAATATACTTTAGCAGTCTGCCCGTTCATTGTAGATTTTTTCTGACATTTTTCTCTGGTAGGCTATGCGAAGGGGGGAGAGAAATTGAATTTCTACACTGGTTTATTAGGCAAAGTGCAGTATTGAGCTAACAAGTGGCGGAATGTTATAAACTTTAGAAAATTTACAGTTGTGAGACGCTTATTTATTGTGAACAGCCTATTCAAAGCAGTTTGTAGTAACACAGCAACTTTAAAGTACGCGCGCTCTACGTTTACAGTTTAGCCAATCCCCAAATATATAATAGTTTGCTGCCATACATCTGTGTACGAAATACGATAAAGATTTCGAATGCAGAATCAAATAATAGTATTTTGCATCGCAGCACGGAATAACTGAATGCTGACAGCCTGTAGACAACTTGAAACAGATTATTAAAAATGATGTCACCACCTAGTTTGAACGTTTCCTGGGAAACCGGAAACGACGCTATGTGCAGCGGTGGCGGTGGAATGATACATTCGAATTCCCAGCAGAGGATCTATTTTCAACCTATGACGTCAGCGGAGCAACTGCGACGTTGCCACGTGTATCACGAAGAATTGATCGCGCAAAAGACAGAGAATGCGGCAGAGAGAGAAAGAGAGCATGAAACTTGCCGCAGCTGCCTGCAAGCGGTGCGACGTACGAGCCAACGAGCGAGGGGTGGGCAGCGTAGCGTTACCTCGGCGACCGACGTTTTTACACGTCTCTGACCGTTGCGGTCGGTGAACATGCTCCACGGTGCGTGGAAGGCGTACCGCATAACGGATAGGTCGGTGCTTGGTAATAAAAAAAATTCGTTTCATATGAACTGTCGGACAGGGCTTGGCACATCTGTAAATGTGAAGTCACTCACCCTGCAAACATGGAACTGATTGTATTACTGTATACCAATTTCAATTTTAAATATTATAATAGTATAGGTTGCAATGAGTTGGTGCATGTAAAACTAATAAATTGTGAAACTGCACGTGGTGCCTTTCAGAGTGGCCATTGTGGTTAGTACTTGCTTTGTTTGAAGTTACATGTCCTGATAACATAATTGGTAGTTGCAGTGTTACTACCTTCATGAACGGTTTGTGAAAAATATAATGAAGATAACGGCGTAACTGAATGACTTAACTTACTTACATTACTGATTTGGCCCATCAATAGTTGATTAGAGTGAAACGGTGTTACGCGTAGGCTATCGAAATCTTCAATTTTGAAACAAAATTATTTTGAAGTTATTTTACTGTATCTGCGGAAAAAAGTAATTTAAATTTTGGTTCATAATATACCTTAATACATTACTAGTATCTATCTCGTTAATTACCATAAAAGAACCGTAACAATTTTAATGTTTTTTTTTTTTTGCCGTAAAATTGTCTGTATGTTCTAGGGAAATTGAATTTAAAAGTAATTATATTGTAATTTTTTTTTAAATACTGATTATACAACTTAGATGTTGATAAATTAAAATGTTCGTTTTCAAGGGCGTTCCCGTAAGAGTGCATGGTAGATAAATTATTGCTGAAAACGTCATTGATTTCTACGCTTTTTTCGAAGCCAATATGGATAAAATACTCAATGACAATCCCAGATAATGGTATTTGCTAACTTTATGAGTAAATATTTATCCAGAATTACTCATTCGTTAAGCGTGATCACTTGCGCCGCAGAGGCCTTGTTACGGAGTTTTGCAGTGATTTCGAAAATATTTTTTTTATTGCTACCTAATACTCATATCAAAATTTCGCTGCACAGTTTTGACACTTATATATTATAATTTGTAGCTGAATTTTTTTTGTAGAATTATACTGAACGGTTTTTTAGATTTCATTACCTAAAGTACCACGTTTTTCGTCGTGAAAATAAGCAAAAATGAAGGAACTTATTATTTTGCTGGCGAATGGTACATTATTTATTAATAAAACGCGTCCACAGTATTGTGCATCGTGTGATTGCACATTGACAACTTTTTTTCAAAACTTTTGGTTAAAAAATATTTGAGTTATTGGCACTAGTATGAAAAAACTCTGGAACAAGCCCTTAAATGCACGAGGTTCCGGCGTCAGAGATTGTGCCTCAGAAGTTCGTAACACTGGAAACAATTTTGTTTAAAACGTTGGCTAAAACTATTGTCTAGGATTGCTATTGCTTAATTTTCGCAAATTGGCTTCAAATAACCTACAGTTATAGATTAATGCTTTTAGCGTTGGATTATGTACCACGCTATCAAAAATTAATTCTGGTGGTTATAACACTAATATATCATCGTTTGTGTCTGAATTTTTCTGTTGCAATTCACCAAATGGATTTTTAGATTTTAGCCCCTGAAACAGCACATATTTTGTTGTCAAAATAAGCCAAAATGAAGCAAAATAATTTTTTGCTAGCAAACGGTACATTATTAAAAAAAAAAACGCTCTGGCAAAATTGTGTATCGTATAACTGTACACAGTCTCAAATTTTTTCAAAGCATTTGGTCAAACAATATTAAAATTATTTGCAATTGTATGAAATAAATGAAAGAACAAGGCCATAAGTACGGAGTGTTATTAAGACGTCATGCTCATTAAAATGTCTCTTTAGGAATATTATTCAAACTTTAAAGATTGTTTTCACTTTTCTGGCGTCTGAAAATGACGAAAATTGGAGTTTTTGGGGTCCATTTTAAACATGATATTCCTAGGGCCTAAACTACAAAAAGGAATGCACTTGTGTTCCTTATATACTCTGTTTCGCATAATTTCTGTAAAATGTTACAGTTCTGGGAGCAATATATATTTTTTCTACCCCTAAAACCTAACAAAAAAACGCAGGCCAACAAAAAGAACTCGATAAAAAAAAAATATATATATATATATATATATATATATATATATATATATATATATATATATATATATATATATATATATATATATATA
>PNEQ01086059.1:0-24792 GCA_003012365.1 Medauroidea extradentata | reverse complement strand
TATGATTAACCCGAACTAACCCGTATAACATAAACCAGACGTTAACCTAATTACGTAACAACCTAACCCAAAAACTTGATAAGCGATTTATTGAAAGGTAACTTGATGATGTTGCGTAGTTCAGTGAAAATGCTAAAAAGTTTACACTTCGACCAAACGAAACTATTTTACTGCGTAAGTATGTTGATTATGAATTTTAAATATAAAAGTATACTAAATTTGAAAGTTAGCAGAGTACTATTGTCTAGTTTATCTGTTGTCTGAGGTAAGAAACGTTTCTGCAACTTGTTATTTCTTAAGTTTGAAAATTTTATTGTACTGTAGCGATACATCATCAATTTCTTCACGTTATTTTCTTGATACCGTTATAAGTTACTGTTACTGAAAATATTATTTTGATATGATTAAAAGCGTGACATTTATTTGCTTAGCTCTGAAAAACTGAAAATTATTGGTATATGCTGTTTCAAATGTTGTGAACAATAGAAGCGATTATTTAGTTCAGCAAAATTGTATTCAATAAATATTTGATCGCATGGAAATACCTTAAAACAAATCAGATCAGAACTCTTTATTTTGTCCCTTTCGTTATTCAGTAGGATCATAGAATTTACGGCGTGCAGCGCGGACGGTGGCCGGCTCCGAGGTCGACAAACCTGCATCGCCTTATTGATTGCATTGCGGGAGTACAAACTAGCCAGAAAAAATTAATATAATACGACAAGTGGTAAGTTGGTAGACCGTTTTCTGGCGCTGGATCAAAAATTCATTGCCGTATGATATGTATGGAGTCCTTAGCTACGAAATTATATTTTTCGTATTTTGTTCACTGTGTAAAATTAACGTATGAAAATCCAATCGTTATCGCCTGTCCAAGTGAGAAAGTCTAACATTAGTTATGACTGGCTGCTATGCCAGTTACCTTTAATTATTATTTATAATATTACGTACTGTATTTCTTCATCTGTGTATGTTGAAAACATTATTTTATTTGAAAGTACTATTATTTTATGCACAATGATTCCAAATATAGGTTCCCCATCCCTTCAAATGTTACTGACGCTTACGGTAAAATGAGCATGTTGAATGCCTGGATTTCTTCATTTCGACTTTTTTTTTTCTTTTCGTCACATGTCAATGTAATCATTTCAGCGTAATTAATTAAGACGTGATATTATTCAAAAGTAAATGTCTGAGACAACATTAAATAATATTTTTACTATTATTAATCTTGACAAGACAGTCTTCAAAACTACTCACCTTGTTTTGAAAATGTGAACAGCCTATTAGAATGCTACAAAAAGTTACTATTCATTAATATCTGTCGAACTATTCCGAACTGCGTGTTTATAAAATTTATATATGTTGTGCACAAAATTTAAATCTAATTTTATATACGCAATAGTTGTCTGTTTTTACTATGAAATGAACCCAAATAAATGAATCTATCAGTATCAACCTATCATAAATCATTAAAATAAGACTTTTTGTGCTAATGGTAAGAATCAACGAGCTATATAGTAAACATAGAGGGGCGGAAACGCTTCCAAAGTGAAGCCCAATTAAGCGGCTGTTTTGACCCCAGAAAACATGGTGAAAAGCAGTGTGGCTAACATTATGTTAATAATCCGTCATTATGTTCGCATAAAATCCGTTACTTTATAGCTCCACTATATTCCCGCTAAACACAGGAAAAATGCCAATAATTATTGTAATATATTATACTGTAATAACGTTTTAATAAGCACAATTGCTCTCGTATTTTGACCGGAAATAAGAGTCCGTCATTTTATCTAGTCAAAATACCACGTTAATTGGGCTTCACCTCAGAGTCTTGGAGATTGCTGTTTCCGCCCCTCTATGTTTACTATATAGCTCGTTGGTAAGAATACAGAACTAACGCCATACAGCATTTACTTCATAATTATATGGTTTTATGCTGGTTGCGTATGTTAAGAATTAATTCTCTAAAAAAACGTGACAGTTCGCATCCACGCTTCACCGGCATTGTAACGTTTGGAGAGGGGAGGAAAAGACGAGGCCTTAAAATTATTAATTTTTTTATTATTATTTTTATAAGATGTAATTTTCCGTGATATTCTTACCTTGTGGGTTATGAATAAATAACTACAATTTCGTTTTATGTTAACGTGATTCATTCATTGTCATCAATTCTTGTAGTAATTTAATAGTGTGCAAGGGAATCACTTGTATATAAAAAGTCATGACCCCCGTGCCCCCTCGCCGCTCAAACTACTCAAATAAATTTAAAGCTAACTATGCTAATGCACACGTCTCCGAACTGTACACTACGAGTTTTCACGTACACAAGGCGTTTCTGCTGAAATATCACCCTATTTCTTCCATACAAGGCAAGGAGGCTTGAACTACATGTACTAGGCTGTACTTTTCTCTTAAGGGGCCTCCATAGATAGGTTGCGTTTGTGCGTGTGAGGCAGGAGTGGTAAGGTTGTAGTTGACAGTTGACCGACGTATGTAAAGCATTTTGAGGGGCCTGAATTTTAAAACTATAGCGACATACGTAGTTTGAAGACTTGAAATGTGTGTTCTTTTCGTAGACATACAAATATAATGTGAGTTAAATAATTTCGTCAAAATGGCATAGCCGTACCTTGCTGCAACACATTTGAAGCGCAGGTAGTGAGACTAACCATCGAAATCTTCAAAATACCATGCCATTTGTGCTGTCATTTTCACTACTTTGCCCCCTCTTTAATAACATGCGATAGGAAATGAGGCAAACGTAGCGTGTATACATAATAGTGACATAGGCGCAAACACTAGCTACAAGGCAGGCAGGCGGGCGCCTTAACATCGAGGTCTTTAGCGCTGGCAAGAAGTGACGTAAGAGATCCCCGAGAAAACCCGCCGACCATCGACATCGTCCGGCACGATTCCCACAAGCGAAAATCCGGGACTCGAACCCGGATCGCCTAATTTAACAGACGAAGTCTTGCAAGCGACTCCTATGAAAGAATGAAAGCCTCTGAAAACTTATTGAAAATTAGTCCGCAAAACCAATGTTTTAGTGCATTTCGTAACAGTAAAATAAAATAAAAAAAAAACGCATGAAGTTCATTTATTAATTTTGTATTATGTACATTCTTGTAGCACAGACTCCTACACTGCAACCGCCTTGACGACTGGGTTGTTTCCCGTACATTCTCCATTTCGATGTAGAAGACATTCATCTATACGGCAGTGGAGTTATGTTCCTCCCTCTGAATTTAATTGCTAGAAAAGTAACTGAATGTTCATGAATTAATGCGGTGCTGATTTACAACAAACCATACTTGTTCATTATGTCTGAAACAATGTCCAAGAGGATTCTTTAAAAACGAAATGTCCGGACTTTGTTCAAGGAAGAACAGACATGATGCTAAGTGTGCGTTGTGTGATTGTTACATTTCAGTAGTGAATAAAGGTTACACAGGCTTGAAACGTCGTGTGAGTGAGTAGTGATAAATTATATAGGAAAATTGATTTTGCTTGTACTTTGGTTATTCACGCATGAAAATGTGTTCTTATGATCATTCATTTACAGATTAGAAAAACTTAACTTTCATTGTCTTCCGTTTTAGTGAAATGTCCTCCTTTTTTGACAAGAATGTCCTTTATTATTCTCAGTGTCTGGTAACCCTAATTGCACAGTTCTTTCAAAGATCATACAGCAGCCTTGACAGCCTGGGCGTCAATGCGTCCCTGACACTCAGCGAGCACAACTTCGTCTTCCTAACGTACTGCCGGGTGCACGTCTCTGGATGTGTTTTTTTCATCAGGACGAAAGTGGAGACGCCGCGCCGTCACGTGTTTTCCTAGCAGTCACTAATGTGTGGCTGTGAGCGCGCGCGCGTGTCTCGGCAGGCTGTGACGTCATTCCACTGCGGCACACTCATCAGGCTTTCCCTCGAAGCGGACGATCCCATTTCTACAGCGCAGGCAGGTTTCCAACTAAGGCCAAGTGTGGCACAGTCCTCGTTAGGAATTTCGAAATGCCCGCGAGCATGAAAACACTCCCCTGCCTTGCTGTTTACTATCTTTCTCACTTTGCCGCACCTGCCGTAACATCTGGCTACTAGGTGGCTGCACTAACACAAATATAAAAGACATGGGGAAGGGGGGGGAGGACGGTCCACAAATGACTGCCACTTACCTCAGTCCCTAGTACCTTCAAATTAAAGCTGTGTGTGTGTGTGCGTCCATATATATTTTTATTATTTTATTTATTATGTATGTTCGTGTGTGTGTGTGTGTGTGTGAGTGTGTGAGGGCGCGCTTGAAAAACTTAGTCATCTTACAGATAAGAAATAAAAAAGTGTTTCTCCAAAACAAAAATGCTAGCTTACATTCAGTAGTTATTTATGTTATGGGGGAGTTAGAAAATTACTAACCCCATCTGAAATAATTCGTCTAACCCTACTGTTTATTTATCCCCCCCCCCCCTTCAAATCGTTCTGTGGAGCATGTTATGTAACTCATCATATGATATTAGAAAACAAAACACTAGAACTGTACTGATAGGGATAGAATAATACAAACAACACGTAACGAACAGTAAAAACTGTACATTCTAAATAATGCAAACAATAAACCGTAGGCAGAAAAATGAAACTGGGTTTTCTCGGACACATCCCACTTCCTCTTTCGCCTTGCATTTCACCGTTGCTCCGTACTCATTCCATATAACATCTCAACAGCTCTAAATTGTTTTTAAATCATTGTTTTGGACTTGCCGCCTTGAACTGATAAATCCCCGAAAGGAAACTTTCAACTGTCAAAATATTTAACAGTAAATGGCATTTGTACGCTCTATCTTAGTGTGTGATGGATAGTATTTTTAATTATTTTTAGATGCCTTGTCTTGTGAACGCACAGCAGGCCTACTTCTAAATTTCAGTCATCCGTAGAATTATTATAAAGTGACTCACAGTCACAGGAATGAGGGATATTCTTAGAACATGTCCACGCTATCTTATCTGAGTTTGGAATGTCACGAACAAGACTTGCCTGCTTCGGCTGCGCTGTTAAACCTTACTGGGCGAGTAAATTTTTACTCTTTGACTGTCCGAAACCTCTCTAGAGTAGAAATCTACTCGCTTTGGTGATGTCCAAAAATTCAAAATAATTACTCTGGGCATTTTGTAGGGGTAACATTTTTTACAGAACCTTATTTTTGAAGAGTAACGGAGAATACAGTTGCAAATGGCGAGAGGTCAAGTCGGTTTAAACGACCTTAGAGAAAATGTACACGTGTTGATTAAACACGGGTGGAAAAAAGCGAATGACAAGATCATTGTTTTTTATTTAGAAAGTGCGTTTCTGTACTTATACTGATCTGCATGTGTATACTCATGTTCGCGTGCAGGTTATGGCAGTGCCGGATCTATCGCGGGTCGGGGGGGGGGGGGGGGGGGGGGGGGGGGGGGGGGGGGGGGGGGGGGGGGGGGGGGGGGGGGGGGGCTAGAGGGGTGATGTGCCCCGGGCGGCATATCAAAGGGGCGGCAGGTTGGATCCGACTTGTTTGAGGAAGTTAGGACAGGAAAATAATATCCTTCTTGAAGAATACAATACAGTTAATAATGAAAATGTAGTAAATATTAGACTGAAAAAAAAATCATTAAAGTTATTTTGTAACATAAAACTAGTGTTTTGTGTTATAGTGTGTAGATATAATGTTCATATGCGACATCTGTATATTAAACTGAATTTAATTTAACTGAGTTTAGTTTCATCACATAATTTAGAAGTACAAATATATATATATTTTTTTTTTTGCAAAAATTCAATTTCAAATTACTAGAGCAAAATAATATTACAACAGTATTAGCTACATTTTTGCCAAATATTTTAATTGCCTGACCATAAAATTTGGAAAAATAAAACAAGGGAAGGGGCAGCGTAATTCAATTTTGCCCCCCTTACTGTGAGTTTATGATTATTTAAAAATAGATCATTGATTTTAAAGAGTAGTTTGGGTTTTGTGTAAAACCTTAGGTGTGAATAAAAATATTCACTCTACGTGTAAAACATATAAATGTAGTTTGACAGAAAATAGTTGTGAGTTATTCGAATTTTTCCTGTAAACACACCATTTTTCTTACATTTACACTTTAACGTTCCAAAATCCTCTTTTGTCTAGCTTAGCACGATGAATATTCTAGGTTACTTTACTTTTGGAGTAACGTTCTGGAACACAACCTTAGAGAGTTGAGTTTGTTGGTATAGCAGTTCCTCCGTGAAGGTTGGCAAGGGGACAATAAGTACTGCAATGTAAGGTGGCAGTTAGTGCCTCTGACTCTTCACAAGCCCCAACTTCATCCACTGTATTACCTCAGTGGTGTTACTATTTTCTTGTTCGGGCATAAACATATGATGTGCTCGTGTTTGCAAGTGGATTATTTCATTATCAATAGATAGCAACGAAAGTGCTGTATCTAGTTCCCGCTGATAACAGCTAATACCGCAAATCCGAGAATACATATGAAAACTTTTGCTTCGTTCCGAATAGTTTTGCAGTAGTTAAACACATCAAGTGGATCCACTATTTTTAGTTTAGTGTTTCGTTCACTTCATAAGATGGCATACCAAAATGTAACTCAGTATTTTACAAAATCATTTCATTATTTCTTTTCATTTTCAAAAATCTCATACAAAAGAGTTATATATATGTGTGTCAGTTTGCCTATTTATTTTTTTAACTAACTTTCATGTGACTTCTCTTAGTTTTGCAGGGAATAATAACGAATATCATAAGCCTTGATGTATTTATTTCTAAATGACGCCCTGAAAAATGGATATATCTCATGGGTACACGTCGTTTGCTCTGAAATGTAGGGCAAACACCTTTAGGGCAAACGACGCACTCCCTATATCATACACGCATTACATAATTCAGCACAGTTGCGCAAAATAACTAAAAGGTGTTAGGAAAAAAGATTGAATAACTAACTTAAATTTATCCCCTAATTGGGAAAATGGGTACATCAGCGCCGAATACATGCAACTTATTATATATACGCCCTACATCAGCTTCTCCTGAAGTTGTTCTCCTGCGCTGATACGCGTGTTGACTACTCGTTAAAGAAGTTTTTATTCTATATTATTTTATTGAATGTAACGTCTTGTCGACAGCGAGGATAATTATAGAAGGTTAAACAGCTTTACACAATGATATGTACTGGGGAAGGAATCGGCCACGACCCTTTGTTAAAGTGAGGTGAGAGGGTCTTGCGACCCTTTAACAATGAGGTCTTAAGAGCCGATGAGGGTGAAATGAGGTGAAGTGACAACATCCATGCCCTAGCTGGGATTCCAACCCAGGACCTCTTGCACCGTTTATCGGCGCCTGAGCGACTACGCTATGGAGGCCGGACCCTTTGTTAAGGAGCCATCCCAGCATTCGTCTGGACTATTTCGTGAAACCATGAAAAAATCGAAATCTGGTTGACCAGAGCTGGCATTCAAACCCGTGTCCTCCCGATTGCGAGGCCAATGTGTTATCGTTGCGCCACCTCGCTCGTTCATTAGGAGGTGATGGCAGGTTAAAGGCTAGTTTACACCGACAAACAACACCTACAATGTTAATTGCAAAACAGCGACCAATAAATTATAAGCTATGGTACGCTATTTTTAAACAATGCTGATACGAAATGTGCTGCAAATGTTGCTTTAAAAACAATGTTACTAGTTGGTCTCTTTCTTAAAGGGCCGTAGAACCGTCTCAGCAAAGAAGAATGATGAATAGACGTTAGTAACAATGATGACAAAAATGCGGGGCAACATTGCTGATGACATTGCTAAGACCATCAACAACCTTTAATCTAAACCGTCCTAGAATGGGTAGCGAAAATTATGTTATCAACAGTGATGGTGACAAAGTTATTAACATGTTTCTAAAATTCATAACTTTTGTTAATAAGAAATGTTTTACACAATATGTTGATACGAAATTTATTAATATTTCTTTATAAATATTAACAAAGTTAATAATAGAATGATGGCAACAATTGTGAAAACATGATGTAACCAACAATTTTCAAGCATTTTTACTTCAATTGTTAGTAACTTTGTTGACAGCACATGTTATTTGAAATGTTATTGCCGGTGCAAACGAAGGTTTTATAACATTTGTTAACTACTGTGTTGAAAACACGTGTTATTAGCTGTCATATTGTTTGTCGAGGCCTAACATTAAAGGGAATTAAATAATTAGCTGGAGTAAGTTGACTCGACCGGAAGGCGAGGTGACGTAGCAACTAGATAGCAGGGCAGCGATCAACGAGGAGTTGTTTCTGTAACGGTCGCTGAGCCGGGTGCAACGGCGGAAGTGCTGGACACATAGATTGTAATTCGTGCGTGGAACCGATGCGAATATTAGACTAGAGCGGGGATAAGCTCTTTGAAACTATACTGCAATGGGACTTAATGAAAATAAGTTTGTGAATGTACGCGATTTTTTACTTTTTAGGGCCGTAGCAATGAAAAAAAAAAGGGGGGGGGACAGAATGGCTCGGGCCCCAGCCTGAATGGAGCCACTGACCCTTGTTCTAAACTCTGAGAAAAAAATAGATTCTTAAATTTTCCATCTGTAAAATACGTCAGTATTAAGTGTTACTATGTTTATATTGCTGTAAGAATATGTAACACACATTTCAATGTAATTTATTAAAAATGTGCGGTAATTACAATACGATACAATAATTAAAACATATTCGGCAAATCATTGTTCTTAAAATTTTATTCAGACGTTAAAGGAAACAATTCTCTGCCCCAGAAACCTTGCTGAGGAGCTGGCCGGAAGTAGCTATGTCTCGTAATCGTAACATCACCGTGGGACAAGGCCCTGAGTTCACATTTATTAATTTTTTAAACACTATACTGTGTACATAAGTATGCAGCTGGCATGCTACACTGGTTACTACATGAAAAACGTAGGTATAGGCCGTTCACGATAAAGTGAGCACTGCATATAGTTTTCTTTCAGCCGTTTTGTAGCCATATTTACTTTTTTTAAGCATGAAAACTTCCATGTAACTAAACACCAGTGTAAACGTTTCAACACACTCAAAAGATAACATGTATTAGCCCATTAAAACATATTTTCAACTAATTACAAGCCCACTGAGTGCTCAGTTTATAGCGAACATCCTATACCATGTGGTTCGGGATAAAATGAGCACTCAAAAAAGTCCTGGTAAAGTTCTATTTTCCACCCTTTTCGTATCTTTCCGTCCGTAACGGCTAACGATGGGACATGTCTAACCTCTCTGGACATGTCACTTGATGTTTGCGCGGGTAAGAATAATTATGCAGTCGGTAGGAACGTTAAAGTTTGATAAATAAATTATTAGTCACATAAAATACAAGCATGTCGATTTTGGTTGATTTAATTTCAGTTTTTTTTTTATTTAAGTAGTGAAATACATGGAACTATAATCGGTAATTCGCTGCCAACCATACCAGTAGTAAAGCAAGTTTTGTTATGAGCATGCAGTAACGGATAGTGATATATTTCAAAGGTTAAATTGTTAGTGCTGATTTTATTCTGAACGACCTATATATGAGCCCCGCGTCTGTGAACTCTGCAACGTAGCGATAATGGTCACATTAGCATGCGAATCAAACGTCTCGTGACCGTTATACGCAAGGCATTGACCCGGTGACATACAGGCTAGTCAGTGGCGAGGTGACCATAATTGTTGCTAGGCTATGCTGCAGTGTCCAATACGCGCCTATATCGTAGTTTCTTTAGTACTGTTTGAGATACAGCCGACTGGGGAGGAAAAAAGTTGTTTTTTGACTGTGCCGGAGGATTTGAAAATAGTATAAATGGCATGAGTGCTGTTTTAAAAATACCACTCCGTCATTGTTGGATGGGACAGCGGCGGTCGAGTGATCGCTTGCCTCCCACCAAGACGATCCGAGTGGGGTCGGTCCCAGAATTTTCGTACGTGGGGATCGCACCGGGCGATGTCGCTGGTCGGCGGGTTTTCTCTGGGATATCACGTTCCTGTCGCCCTTCTCATTCTTACGCTTCTCCTTCGTATGGACTCGTGTCATGTCATCCTCAGGTAAGCAGATTCGTACAGTCGTAAATATGCAGTTTGGAGAGTGATATCTTAGTTCTCCGGTGCCTTCTCACACGACTTTTTTTATTGCGACGTGTTTTATAGGTGAAAATTTGCGGGGCAAGTTCAGCAGCTTCGTCGTATTGTTTGATTATATATATATATATATATATATATATATATATATATATATATATATATATATATATATATATATATCCCCCTTCCCCGTTTTGAAACTGCGAAGAAAAATGTGAAATTTGCTATTATAGCGTGAATTCTATTTATCTTGCTCTATCTTACAAGCATTGCAGCTGAACTTTAAACCAATATTTAGGCAGCAATCTGTCCAGGATTTTTTTTTTTTAAGTTCTTAATTTGCTGGACTTGTTGCTGTCTAAATGTAGAAAGTTAAATGCGATGCTTGTGTTACTGCGCGAGGTAAATAGAATTCACGCTGTAATAACAAATTTCATTTTTTTTTTCTCAGAATTTCATATCTGAAAATAATAAAACGTAATTCGCCGACAGATGTGGAGCCTTAACTTCAACCATCAAGACAAGCGACCGCGCTCAGTTCACTTCTTAATTAAGTCTCTTATGAACATTCAGGAGGGTACGACGATAGGTCAACTAAAATGTCAAGTTTTTGGTGTATGAAATTTCACTCCAAATAAGTTTACCCGTGTTCTAAATGTCAACTAATAGCATCTCGATCAACTACTAAAACCAATATTATATTTACATATGCGACATGTGTATAATACGCGAAAAGAATGCACTGTGGATGAAGCATTAAAAAAAAATGTAGGTTTTTTATTCCCGTAATTTTAAAACCTTGAATAGCATTGCAGGAAGTAAAAAAAAAAAAAAAACTGGTAATCGACAAAACATTGTCACACGTGATTGAGATAACTTATCCTATTCCAGCGAGTAAATGTTCATAACCGTCTTTAGTGAACAGTCTGTTGTGAGCATGACGGCGCGCGGCAGCTGTTGACCGGCCGTGCCTCGTGGCGTCGCCATCTGCTCGCGGTGCCTCGTGACGTAACAAACAAGGGGACAGGTAGGCATTCACGACGAGACTGCCGTGTAAGGACACGTACTTGCGCCAACCAGACACTAGCAATGAGTCACCGCCCCCGTCACTGCTGCCAACTTCCTGTGCCGTACCGCGCCGCGACGCCGCCCGTCACGTAACTTGAAACTCTTCTGTTTTTGTATCATTTATTAGGTACTAGCGACCTGGGTAGCACTAATTATCTACATCCACGAATTGAAGCACATGCCGCACACTTCCAAGTCTCGATCCTACTTAATTAATGAATTTATTATTATTAATAAATTTGTAGGAAAAATATGACCAAAACTGGCAAAAGAAAAAGAGAAAATATATATGTTCTGGTGATCTGACCACACTACCAAATTTCACATGATCACCCGCTGGGCTAATCTGAAGATTGCCTGAAAATTTCATCAAAATCGCTCCAGCCCTTTTGGAGTTCATACAGGGGCGTTAATTAGGGCCACAAGGGGGGGGGGCAAATGACCCCCCCCCCTGCATTTAGAATTTTATGTGTATAAATATATTTTTTTGTATTTTTAAATTTAAATAATGCTAACTTAAGCACATAAAACTGAAGTTTTATTATTAAAGTATCTAATTTATACATGCTTAATTAATAAAAAATATGCAACAAGGTCACTGTCACCGGAAAACAAAATCTTGCCCCCCCTCACCCTAGAAAAACCTGAAATGACGCCCCTGAGTTCTTAGGGAACATACACACACATCGATTTATATGTGTATGTATATATATTTTTTCTGTTTTTACGTCTCATTGACAACGAGTTCGTTAGAGACGGTTAATCCGGTTACACGACTACACTTAAAACGTACGCACGTAAATTATTTTTTCGGGATTGATTCACAAATCTACTGAATCTAGATATGCACGAAAGATGTTTTTGTTCGTGCAAAATGTCGTCAGTATATCATGTCACATTTATAGTTGCGGAACTAAAAATACAAAATAATTTACGAGAAAAAGAGTAAGTAGTATATGGATTCACAATCACCACTTAACGTACTTAAGAAGGTTGAGTCCTACCTGGAATCCCAGATACTCTGCAACTAGCAGTACATGAAAACACCAGGTCAGGTTCACAAATGAGAAGTACCTAATTGTTCGTTTTTAATAATGCAAGTTTCAAATGGAAGATGGAACCCTAGCATTAAACCTTGAAAAATATTATCTGCGTACTAACGCAATATCATATACATTTACAATACAACTTTTAAAAAGTGTTTTTAAATTGGTTGATTTTAATAGTAGTTCAATCAATTCTGATTTCCTAATTACAATTTCACAACATAATTTAGTTCGCAAGAGAAAGTAAACCTTTCTGTAGGGTTGTTATAAGTATATTTAGAAATAGGCACTTAGAAATTCATTAAATTATTTTTTATTTGCTCGTGTGATAAAATGTTTTAAGCTTTACACTTAACATAATGAAAAGCAAGTCAACCCTAGACACTAATAATAATTTTAACATAAAGTTGGTTTCAGCAAGCTAACATTAATAGTTTCGTAAAAAATTTGAACTACGAAAATAATCGTAAATTTGGTCTAGGATAGTGGTATGTCTTGAAACTACTTACAGTGACTACCTGTGGTGAGGGGAAATCCAGTATGAATAGTCATTCAGGATTTCACCAAACCCCTGATGACTGAAATGGCTTGCTAGAAAAGAATTAATATATCCCATCCAGACAGGGTATTTTCCCTAGTTCCTTGCACAGGCAGTATTCCGCCGAGCGAAAATGTCTCCACTCAATGAAACTTTGAAATAAATCAAAAGGATGTGCAGGGCTATATGAATCGTTTTGTACTACTGTGGCATGTTGTTTTAGATCTGAAAAATAGAGACGGAGATTTTTAGAAATTCAGCTATAACTGAATTATATCAAAAAATGTCGAATTTTTACACATATCTAATTAAGTATATAATAAAAAGTAACATTACAAACTAGAAACTTAGTAATAAATACATATATAACTGACATTTACATAGTAAATGTTGTGTAGATAAACTAAGAGTGAAGTTGTGTTCGCGTCGTTGAGCGAGATCATGCCTCGCGCACGAAATATTCTGTCTTCTACCTGCCACAAAAAACAACAGCGATTCGCGGAATTAGTCAAGAGGGGCATATAAATTTAATTTATACTATCCTTTTTGTTTTCTTCGCTGTATCTATCTCGTATAACAAAAATGTTTCTCGCTTACTATAATTTGCTCTGCATTTTCCTGTCAAATGTCAACATGGCATTGTTAAAATAAAAATTTAATAACATGATAGTTGCAGAAAATAAATTTGATCTACATTATCATTGGCAGCATAGTTCTTAAATACAATATAAAAATTTTAAATGCATTTGGCTGAATAGTTTTAGATTTATGATGAGTTTAGTTTGTCAGGTTTTTGGGGCGCGCGAGCATGCATCGGCTTGCTCTAGCTCCGAAAGACCCAAAATGGCGGACGATTATACCCACTCTTTATAGTGCCTTAATTGCTTAGGCCACGTCGTCTTATCGGCAACCCTACACGCCAAGACTGCAGTACGAAAGTGGCTATTCAGACACTTTAAAATACCATTAGTATTCTGTTTATTTTTCAAAACAAATCATATTTCCGTAAATTTTGTTTCTTTTTACTAAGTGACTTAACAGACATGCTTCTATCTATCCCAATTTAACTTGCAATCCTAGGTACAGAAATGTCGAATTCATCATCAGAGAGCTCCTGCTGAATTATTTATATGACAAGTAATGTAACTGAAACAGAATTCTCTAGTATAATAAAAGGAACAAGCATGAATTTTTATTTTCATTGTCTACATACTATTTTGCATTACATTATATTGTTGACTAAACTCTCTTACACATCTAAATGTATTTTTTCAGTAATTCAGTTTGTCATTTATAGATGGCCTTGTACTTATTATGTAGTCGTTGAACTGTTTCTTGATATGTCATGTTCGTTGTACACGCAGTGTGTGTGTGTTTCTATATGTGTGTCCAACTATCCCAGTTTCTCATGTTTATTATACAGAATGTTCACAAAAAAAAAAAACACCGACAAACTCCAGCAGTTGACTCCTTGTGATAAATAAAGCAAGAAATATATGACAGTTTGTACGTAACCGTAATATTAAGGGAGTAACTCACATTTGAAAATAAAATTTTCTAACTTTAATTTTCCTACAGACCAAACACTGATCGACGTAAACTGACAAAACTTCGGATATTACTTTATGACAATACGGCCGACAAACCAACAGTAAATACCTATTGATACCTTCAACTCTTACGAAAATAAAAGGAGTAGCCTACCCTTAGGTTGTTGACTTTTTTAACGTCAGAATAGTTTGCAATTTTAATATTTATATGTATGGTAATGTGAACTTAGTAATTAAAGAGGTCCTATTGTAGCTACTGTCTAGGACGCATAGTTTTCGTTCAAAACGCACGTGAAGTTTGGGCGTGGTACTACAGAGCCTAGTGCTTAGGCAACACGGCGTACACGACTGTTAGTTTTATCCCGCCGCGCTGCACAGACGATGGTGGACGTTCACTGCAAATATTATGTGCCGCACCTTAAATAAATCGCATGAGAATTATAGGTTAACTTTCAAGAATTCTCTTGCATTGATTCTACATGACAAATTAAGGAAAGATTCCATTATTATTTATACCAATTTACCAAGAATATATCCTCTGATTTGTCGATAATTCTGATAATACAATTTGAATAAACATCATTGCTCAAATACTGAAAATACAATAAAATTGTCCAACAGTCCCTCGTAACTAAGAAAATGAAAACGGAATATTAACTAACGTGACGAGTATTTTTAGTATAGTGTCCATGTATGGTGATTAATGCGGACTAGTAGTAAAGTTATACATTTTAATTGTTGAGTTTCTAGTGAAACTGATTTTGTAGGCATAGGCCTACTACTAAGTATAACCTTTTCTAGTTATAAATGTTTTGTTGGGCCTGCAGTCTCTTTTTAATAATCGGCTACTCCTGAACACTGCTGACTAAACTTGTGATTAAACTACTTTATTGATATGTCTGTTAAAATTTTCATGGGCCTTTTTAAAACCCTCGTGTTAGTTTTTCCACCTAGAGCAGACTGTGCTCGAGAGGACCAAGATCCTTATTTCAATTTGTATTATATTGTAACATCTGCAATACTCAATAAACGAACAAATTCTTCATACAATTTAAACAGATGCACTAATAGATGTTAATTTTCTGGGAATGACAATACGTATTTATAACGTGAACTGTAGGATGCATATTAAATAAACTAAGCACTTCGCATGACTCGGGATGCTACATTACAAACTTTTAATGCACAAAATCGTGTCAATAATACCTAGCTGACGAAATGTAGAGTTTCCACGTGAGATGTAGTTTCTCAGTACATGTTCTGAAAAAGAAAGGTTCTAAATGACTGATATAACTTAAGCTTTATTTTTACTGGCAGACGCATATTGTCAAGTCGAGACAGTCACAGAATGTACTTTTTGGCATGTGAGAAATATGGTGGATATTGCCGTTGGCCGGCGGTTTTTCTCGGGGATCTCGTTTCCCCCCGCCTTTCTCATTCCGACACTTCTCCACTGTAGGGCTTAATTTCATGTCATATATCAGGATATGCAGATTAGATGCCTACGAGCGTCTAGTCAACAATCTGCACTCGGTGTACGATACACTGCCCTCGGGTACCCTCCCCATACGCTATTTATTATTTTGTAAATTTTCTCCCAAATTGCACAAATATGTAACTGCATGTTCATTCGATAGGCAAGAAGAAAGGGATGCATTTGTTATGTAGGAAAAACGTAACGAAGTATAAATAAGGCTGTTCGCGAAAAAGTGACCATTACCATTCTTGAAGATGCCTTGTGCTGTATAATAGTTTAACATAATATGTCATTTAATTGTGACTTCAGACGTTAACTTGGAGTACCGAACAATCTGCATTCATTATTACGCTAAAGAAGGCAAGGTAAGTGAACGAGGTCATTATAGAAACGGTTTAAGCAGTACCTGATAGAGAAAAAATTGAAGTTCGCTGAAAGGACTTGGGCTTTAAAAACGCTCACTTCATCGCGAACCGCTTGTAGTAAATTAAATAGCGCAGCGTTTAAAATGACGTAGTTTTCAACATTATAGAATATTAGTAATTATGCCGGAGGAGGTAATAAGCAGTGTTGTAGTGGGGGCGGAGCGAGGCGGTGCGACGCTCCGCCACTGCTATTGAGGCAGGAGCGGAAGCTCCGCCACTGTTAGCAATTTTGTTATTATTTCTGCCAGTAAAACTGGCAAAATAGCTTTATTTTGCACCTTCAAACTCGAAGGTCCCCGGGGGAGGACCCCCGGACCCCCCCGCTTTAATTGGAGCGGATGGATGAACCAATGGGTCTGAAATACTTAAGAGTTCCGGCACTGAAAATTCTGGCACTACAACACTGGCAATAAGCATTCTACAGGACAGCAGAGGCAGCGACTAGCGAACGAGCGAGGATCAACGTTCTTAGAAAAAAAAAGTAACTACTTATGAGGATTAGTTAGTGAGTGCGAGGGGAAGCATGAACAGGGGAAGACGGAGACAGAGAGCGAGCGAGAGCGCAGGAAGTGCGAGACGTCTGAAGCGAAACTGATAAACATGGCAACATCGCATTTTGCGATTTGAAATTACATTTACAAAAATACTACCTCATGATGTTGTACTTTAAAAGGTGTAAATTTGTACAAGAATTTTTTTATTCAAACATAATTTAAATGTTAGGTGAAAGTCATTCCGTAGAATAAACTGTATAATTATATTTAAAGTTTGAACCACACCCTGCGGAAAATTCTGGCCAATCGCAGCGCTCGTTTGAAACACGTCACGAATATCATATATACAAGAGCACGCCGATTTTCCGTTACAATTCGATTGAAGGAGCGCCATTGTTAGCTTCGTCAACCAGTACCCCGTTGCTACTTTACAGTTCAAAAATGGTGAGTATTAATTGTTGAATTTTCTATTTGTTCTGTGTTGTATTGTAGTGAGTATCTCTTTAGCAGCGTGGTATAAGTTTTATCAGATTTGTTTATTTAAAAATGAGCATGAAATAAGTGTGGAGGAAACTTGTTTCTTGAAACGTGGTTCACATATTAAAATTTTTTCTGTAGTGATGTGTACGGATACGGTTGTAATAATACACGTACACGAGTAATTAAACTAAGTAAGCAAATTTCGGCTGTACCTGCGAATTTGTAGTAAATTTTGTTGCTTGGACATGTTTGCCAATTTAAATGAATTTTGTTTGCATTTTGGGACTGTATATTGGTCAGTCGGGGCAACATTTGATTTGCTAGTTCTTACATAGTGGGACGAAAATTGAGAGACTTTTCAACACAATGACTAATCCAACGGTAACCGGTGGAAATATGGAAAAGCAAATGGCTGCCGTTTTGTCACATTAGATTCGGGTCTGGATAACTTTGAGTGGTTCTTCTTTCCTCCTGTAGTTAATGGTTATTTTTTTATTCCTGAAGCGTCTCGCGGAGCTGTAAGCCCAATTTAGGACTACAAAAAATGTTAAATGAGATTGCCATAAGTGGGGAAAAATACTGCCGTAAAGTTTTCTTTAAAGAATAATATATATTTAGCAACAGAATGTGTAATTCTGAATGCACTGGTGTGTGAAGTAAATGGCACAACAGTTGTTCCGTATCTGCGACAGCCAACTTGTATTCGTTATAGCACGAAAGCACCAGCAATTATAAGTAGGCTTATCTACTTAAGTATTGATAGGGGAATTGAATATTATTCCCACGTTATACAAATGTCAAATTTTAGCTGAGCCTAATTAAAAGCAGGGGAAAAAGTTTTAATCTGGAAAAAAATCTATAGGCGATGCTAACAAATATTGCTTGAACACAGTAAAACAAAATTTTTAATGTTTTGACGGTTGTATGCTGGGTATTTTAGAAACAGTAATTTGAAATTTTGATTTAGGCCTAGTCAGTGGTGTACAGCTGTCTTGGTGCAAAGTGTGTACATATTAATAGGTTTATAAAGTACTTGTAACATACAATGCCTTTAAAAAATGTGCATTGAAAACCCTGTAAAACAATGTTAGGGAAGGGCGATTCTAGCTGTGGTTTTGTCTACATTAATTTAGCTGTGTTTATTGATTTATAAAAATGTTATTGTTTCTATTTGAACCATTTAATTAGTTTTGCTGACATTCACACCAAAAATTAAGTTAATTTTAATTGTATAAAAAAAAGTTTGCACATTTTGTAACATAAATGCAAATTATTTTTTTCGTGATAGTAAGGTGTGTTACGGGTGCTGCTTACCTGTGTGTTAAGAGGCTTGGAAATTACTTTGACATAAGGGCGACCTTGAAACATGCATTAAATTCTGCATCGCCTCAACGAACAAAGGTCTGAAATAGCGTGAAAGGTTCTCATCGATCTGTTTTAATTATGGGACTCTGTTTAGTGACCATATAATTTTATTGGTGGGGAAATCTGTAGCAAAGTTCAGTACCCACAATCTGATTTTCACACATCAGGTTAGTATATTTTGAAGTACTGCAATCTGAAAAGACTAGTTTTAGCCCTATTAGAGTTAACAATGTTTTTAATGAACTTGGTGTCTTAATAAGGAGGTTCCGACCTTGTTTGACGTGTGTTCTTTTTTGTACATTGGCACAATGGGCACACGTGGAATTATTTTGTACATAAAAACGTGTTCTACGAACACACTGAAACGTATTTGAAACTTGTGGTAGGCGGCTGCCTTAAACTAAATTCATGCATGGTAGGTGTTCAGAAGCACATCTTACGGAGGAAGATTTCACCACGGGGCATGATTTTGTCAAAGAGGAAGGGGACAAAAAGTGGGATCATAAATAGTGGTATTAAGGTAATGGTGGTTAACTGTATTGGAGTATGTAAAACAAACTAGAAAGCTTCTGGAGTGAGGATGTGCTGGACAGTGAGTGAAAGCAGGACACATTTACTATCTTTAGAAGAGACGGGGATGGTGGAGGTGTGGAATGGTTTTTTCCTAAAGGCTCTGCTACATAGATGGTGAGATTGTCGCTGTTGTGTTGGGTCGGCGTCGTTGATCTTGCTATGTGCTACAGTGAGAATCGTTGCTTTGTTGGCGAGTTTAGTTCCTGCCATACTTAATAGATGGCAGCTCAATCGCCAGTCATGATTTTCTTTTTATATTTGTATACTTTTGTTGCAAATGGTGCAGTAAATATTTTAAAATACGTTCGAAACGTAATAGTGGGCATGAATAAAAACTGTTTACTTTAAATTGGCTCGTAATTTTTGTGGCGCACGTATATGGCTAATCAAAAAAAAACTACGGTGGCCAACTGATGATTTAAGAGTCGGTGGATTGTCGGCGAGTTGTCGGTGAAAGATAATAGTTGGGCATCTTCACCATCCCCAACAAGACTACTACTCTGACATCATGGCCACATTCTCCAATCAGATGACAGAATGGCACCGACTGGGCACAGACAGATGACCACCGTCCCTATGTAGCGGGGTCTTATGAGGAACTAGAGGGATCTGTAGTATGGGTTTAGGATAGTGAGGAGGAAGGTAATAAACCATCATAAAAGAAAGAAGGTGGAGTACTTTGAACAGAGTTGACTGGTCAGGATGTACAAAGTTGTGAATGGAGAGGGAGGGTTACATTGTCACCTGAGGGAGTGGAAGAATACACAGAAGATTAAGAGGGTATGGAGAACAGAGGGGTAGGCAGTCTATGCTTGTGAGGTCTGAGAGGGAGTGGAACAATAAATATCCTGGCAGATAGGCTATCGTCCTGTGGAAAGTCCACATCCTCCCTCTTACTCTTCCTCCTGACCTCTCCTGAACCACTCCACTCTCAACCCTCAAGACACCTCCCTCAGCATGTTCTACTCCCTCATCAACCTGACCATCGTAGCAGCGTTTTCATCCGTACAGTAATTGCACTGTGTGTACGGATGTACGGTAAACTTCCTGGATTAACTGTCCTAGCACATTCTAGGAAAAAAGTTTAAAATGTTTTAACCTGATAAAAAGTTGGATAATTGTTTCAATGAAAACCCTTTTCTAAAAAGTCTAATGCACTAAATTTTAAAATGTATAATCATTTTATTTCAGAACTTAATTGTATTTATAATAATAATTTACTTGCTATTGGGCAAGCGTCTGGTGGCAAGCATCCTAACACCCCTACAACTTCGTCTCCAAAGCCTTCCTTAACTGTCCCACACCCTGCAACACCACCACCACCTCCTGCAACAAATTCCATTCCCTGACCATCCTAACCAGCATCGACTGTAGTCCCCGCCCTGTCCTCCGCCAGATCCGCTGTATCTTTTTGCTGTTGCCTCAATTTAAAAATCAGTGTTTTTATAGCAAGCCAGAGAGCAACTTTATTTAAAAAGAAAAAACTTTGTCCTTCGAACATTCAAATCTTGGCAAACTGTGGAAATTAAACTAGCAGGATTGTTGGCGTAGCTTATTCATGGGCAATGGAAAACTTGAAGGGGTTTTGATATTGTTTTTACCTTATTCAAAAATCGCTGAAGCAGTATAAAAGTCATTTGCGAAAATCGCACTGAATAGGTTGTAAATCGCTTACCTTCAATATTTAGCTACTACAGTTTGTGAAATTGAGAATAATGCTAATTAAGGCATGAAGTAGGCAGAAAACTCTAATAATTGTAGTGTACGGTTCTGGGGCGAAAAATAAGGTCCAAATGACATTTTCATACAGACATTTTTTTGTTGGAAGGTTGGCAACGCTGCGACTGCCTACCTATCTGTCCTCAACTCTCTTGGGCTTCTTGCTATTGTTCCCTTCTTATTTTGCCCCCATTCCCACGCCAAAGTCATTTGCCATTATGGTAAGCAAGGGACCCTGCACACTTCCCTGTGGTACCCCTGACATTACTACTACTTCCTTCGACGAGTTGCGCCCCCCCCCCCCCCAACTCTCACTTTCTAACCCCCTCCTTCAAGGAAGTCGCTTATCCACTCTACCACCTGTCACCCAATAGCTTATCCACTTTCTTCATTAAAATTCCATGTAGCACCTTGTCAAACGCCTTCTCAAAATCTATGAAGCAGGCATTTACCTACTTCCCTTTATCTACAGTTTGCACGAGATCTAATTAGTCCATCCAGCTGGGTCTCTCACGAATAGCCTCTCCTAAACCCATGCTGGTACTCCTGCATTCAGTTCTTCTTGTCAATCACATCCACCACAAATTTCACAACCAGCCTCTCCATTACTTTACCTGTACTTGAGGTGAGACTCTCTGGTCTGTAACTGCCAAGTCTTGCCCTGTTCTCTCCCTGCTTGTACACCGGAACCAGCAGAGCCTCCTTCCTCCTCTGTGGTAACTTGCCCTCCAGTAATGATCTGCCAAAAACCTTACTCCCATTGCAAGGATCGTTCCAATTATTTTAGGTGGTTTACATTAAAGTGAAGGCAAGAAAATCCATTTTCTGAAAGGAGAAAGTTAACCAGGGTTTCAAAAGTGCTTACTTTATCTAAGTCACCTTTAGCTCGCCTTGCAGTGCAATACTTTGTTGAATCTTTTTGGTTGTGTACTGCACTGTCAGCTCTGCTCCGAAGAGTCAACGCTACTCCGAAGAAAGAGTAACTATTTTGAACAGCATGAAGCATAGCAAGAAAGGGAGGGCCGTAGCTTCTACCTCCCTAAACTCTTACCCCCCCTGGCAAGGGCTTACTTTACCCCTGTAGAACAAGCTGTCTAGATGTTTCAAACCAGCAGGGAGAGGATCCTAAAGATAGTCATGTGGCAGTATGGCAGAGATTAGGCAGGCAGGAGCCAAGGAATTTTTAGTAATATCCTAGATTGATGTATTGAGGCCATCTCAATAGTGAGTGAGAATCTGATTGCTAAAAGTGGCGAGGAAAATGCAGATGTTGTCCCAGTGCTTGGCAGTGTTGGGAAGGGGAAGACATCTGGTATGGAGAAGGGGTGTGTGAAGTTAGGACATGCAGTAAACTTGCAAACTGTGCAATAGCCAAGGTCATATGGGGAATAAATATTAAGTCTCTGGGACCATATGGAGCAGGTAATGGAGCCTTGGAAATTTGTTGGTGTGTTAGCTGTGAAGATTAAGGCAATGAATTTTTATTTCAAACATTTGAAAATAACTTAATTTTTAACCAAATGCTTTGAAATATTTAGGACTGTACAGTCTTGTGATACACAATTTTTTCCAGGGCCTTTTTTTAAATAGTGTAGCGTTTGTTAGCAAGTTGTTTTGCTTCATTTTGGCTTATTTTGTCAACAGAATGAAATTTTTCAGAGGCAGAAATCTAAAAATTTGTTTGGTGTATTGCAACAGAAAAATTCAGATAAAAACTGCGTGTTAAATTTTTTATTTAGGGCCTGTGTATTAAATTGCGTTAAATTTTTTTTTTTTGAAACCACTGTAAAACCAAATGAAAGCCTTAATATCTTTGCTTGTAGGGCTGAAAACAAATTAATTTGTACAGTAATTGTTTAAATGAATGTGTATGGTATGTATTAAAAATGTTCTGTTTGTTGCAGCGCGAGTGCATCTCCATTCACGTCGGACAGGCTGGAGTGCAGATTGGTAATGCATGCTGGGAACTGTATTGCCTGGAACATGGAATCCAGCCCGATGGACAGATGCCATCAGACAAGACTATTGGTGGGGGCGATGACAGTTTCAACACCTTCTTCAGCGAGACTGGAGCGGGCAAGCATGTTCCCAGGGCAGTCTTTGTTGACCTCGAGCCTACTGTTGTAGGTAAGTTTTCACTGTTCAGATGTCACAATATTCCGCTATTAGGGGTTGTGAGCAAAGCATGGATTAGCTAGCTTTCTTGTGCATGGTTGTTATAGGGGTCATTTTAAATTTGTTTTTGTTTGGGTGCCTCATTCTAGGTTTAAAAAAACCTGTATTATGTAGCTCTCCAGCTGTCACCAGAGGTGGAGTTTTAAGCATTCAATATTTTGACTCATTTCTGAGAAGTGTGTATGTACACGGGCTTGTGTAGACCATGATTTTCCTGGAAGCTATGCATTTTTTTTTTATTAAAGCTCCAAACATTGGAAAGTGTCAAACTACATTAGTTACACCATTGCTTTGTTTACTAACTTAAATGAGTATTATTAATGCAAAGTGGTAAAATAATTCCCATTTTATTCAAAGTGGACATTTGTAATGGTAATAATTAAAATGTCTAATAGAGCTAAAAGGCTAAAATTTCCAATTGTGAAGAAAAACTTGACATTTTAAAGTTGTGTTGAACATTGTGCACGGACATGTCTATCCCTTAGTTACGACAATTCCTACAAATAATACAACATTAACATGTGTTTGCAAACAGACGTTCCGAAAGTGCATTGAAAAGTCCTCATAAATGCAGTTGCAATTTTGTTGTCACTATGCATGTAACAATGGTGGCCACTCTACACGCAGTTCAACAATTTTTTAGTTTTCCATGCACAAACACTTAAAATTTCTTTATTGCGTGATTCTAATGCTATGCCATGTGTGCAAAAAAACTATCATTAGTCTATGGCATGAACATTTTTGTCTTGTAAATTATAGTATGTAGACATCCTCAAATAGCCGTTTTATACATTTCCGATACTTTTCGAATAAATTGGGTTATTTAAATTTTTAAACTGTTTCTCAAAAATTAATCCATTCAAAAGAGAAGGTACATTTGCTATGGTTTGTGCACATCAGTTAAACACTTTGTGAATACTGAATGTAAAACAGCAGCAGATAATTGAAATCTGCAGCAGTAGATAGTCATAGGTTTGCCACAATGACAACATTAAACAGTCTTCTTACTCTTTATCAGGGTGTCTACTAGGTCACTAAAGTCACGAAAGTCCCGAAAAAGTGACGATTTGTGAAAAAGGTCACGAAAGTCCCACAATAGTCACTAATTTGAAGTATATTTTGGTAAGTCACGAAAATTATTTCTGGGAGTTTGATTCTTGTTGAATCATTTGTCAAACGCACATGTTTACACTATTAGTATTTCTTGTGCACTGTAAAAGTAAAATAAATAATTAGTTTGTTTATTAGTTATCGTAGTAATCTTTATAAAGACAACTTAAATATAGGTATACTTTGATTACACATTTTAAAATTGGACATGCTTTGTGCTATCAGCAGTTGGAGGAAACATAATGAAAATTGTTGGCCATGTTGCACTTGTTCAAAAAATTTTCAATTAATTCTGTTTGAACAATTTTTCAAGAAAAAGTCACTAAATTGTACTTTTACAGTCTGGTAGACACCCTGTTTATGTTCACTGCAAAGCACTCTGGTTTGTGGCAATGAGAAAGTATCCAGCACTAGTAGGTCGGCAATAATTAAAGTGCATAAAGAAACTTGCATACTTGCCAACTTGTACGATTTACCCGTAAAATGTACGGAAAATCATGCAGTTGTACGATTGTACGATCGTGTATGGTATTTTACTGGATTTTGGATTTACTTAAGTTTTTAAAAAATCGTACGTTAGTATTTTTATTAATCCCGGATCAACGGCGATCACGGACAAATCACTTTCCTTACTGGTTGTCATTA
>PNEQ01086055.1:0-103960 GCA_003012365.1 Medauroidea extradentata | reverse complement strand
TTTGTGTATTTCATAGCTTTGTGAGCTATTAAATCCAGTACTTAATTTAACTCTTTTATTTGTAATTATAGACCTCTATCCCAAAGAACTCATGGGAATTGCCCACATATAAAGTTTGTGTGTTCTCAAACTTGTAACAGTATTTTATCGCGTGCTCGTGTCGCCGTCCAAATGTCGGCGCGTGTCGCCCAGACCCTGGAGATGCGAGGAGTGTCTGTGGTACAGGCACGCAACTCTGCGGAAGTCCGGCTTGTGGTCTGTGGTCGGGTTGAAGTAGAGGCGTGTATGGTTGGAAGGGGAGGGGGAAGCACACGTCACTCGTGCCTCGCGTGCCGCGGTTTGCCGACTTGACCATCGGCCAATTCGAATGCGGCCGTCGCGTTGCCTTCCTCCCACTCGACGTCTAGTGGCGTGCACTCGGTGGTCCGGGCTTCAATCCCCTGAAGGGTATGTTCGCTTCTGCGAGACTTGGTGAGCATTGCTCGCGGTCGTCTGGGTTATCTCGGGCTGCTCCCTGTTCCCCAAACCCTACGTTCCGAAGTTTTATACGATATTTCATTCCACGTTATTCAGGAAGGCAAGCCAGTCACTTTAGCGGGGTTTCTCACATGCACGTAGCGAGGTGGTGCAACGGTAACACGTTGCACCCGCATTCGGGAGGACCCGGGTTCGATCCCTGGCGCCAGCGTTCCTGGTTTCTGTTTTCCACGGTTTCCCGAAACTACTCCAGGCGAATGCTGGGATGGTTCCTTAGCAAAGGCCATGGCCGACTCCTCTACTAGTTCCTGTCACTAAGTCGTGTATTACCGTCTCTAATGACCTCGCTGTCAACGAGATGTAAAGCCCACTTACATTACCTTACCTCATATCCACGACGTCTGTTTTGGCGCCGTGTTATTTACTGTGCCATACGTAGACGATAAGGCAGTTGAAGTATATATAAAATTGTCACATTAGTCATTTAATGTGACAAGTACATGTCACACTAGCACTCCCGACAACTGACAGAGCGCGTTGAGTTGGTGTATGAGTCGCGCTCAGATTTTTGAACCGTGAGATAAGCAGGATGACGCTGCAGTCAACTCTTACTGCGCAACTCAACACCTCGTCATTGCAGTACGTTGCGTCGTAGAAGGGCGTGTGCACTTGTCACTGCCGACATATACCACAAGAAACTGACAGTTAACATAATTATAATATTGGTATAGATGGTTCAGGATAAAGTGAGCATTTTTGATACCCTAGTTAATGTATTTTTTCTCATAATTCATAGCTTCCTATCACTTTTCTATTCAAACAAAGCAGACTAAGTAACCATCAAAGTGTATAGATTATCCCTTACAGAAAAGTTAACTACTGAAATTGCAATAAAAAATAGTTTTTCATTATTATTCTAGGCAAGATAATATTCAAAAGTGATAAGTTTATCACAAAACAACTATAATGTTGTAAGCAGGAAGAATACCGCTATTTGCTTAAAAAAACTAAATATTTAGTCGAGATAAAATGTTTTTTTTGCTTATTTTTGCTGTTCCAAAGATGTCGCTAATTTATATATAAATCTTATATTTTCGGAAATAAAAAAAAATGTAGATTTGTTGTATTATGTTTTCATACATTTTAGCATTAGGCCATGACATCTTATGTCAGGGTACGTAATTTCATTTAAATAAATCAGTTAGATTTCGTTGGGTATACGCTGCCGTAACCATGCAACGTTTTGCTTTGATTTGCCATTGTGGGAAGAGTATGCTTACTAGAAATTTTCCATGGGAGGTTAATTATGACTCTAGTAACGTCTACAAAAGTAACACTATTTCTAACAAATATGCAAATATGAATTTTTGTTCTTGGGCGGTCGTAAGCAATGCGTGTTAGATGGTTAAAAATTCCAAGTTCATAGCTTTGTTGCTTTCAAACCGTAAAATCGTGTGCTCTGATTCCGAAGTTTCCGGAGACAGGCATGAGAGTGCCATTTTTAGGTTTGAATTCCTGTTTAGTGTGTAAGCTATTTAAAGTAAACAACTTTTCTAGTGCATGTACCTGACGGTTGTGTTGTCGTTAAATGACAAGTTCCAGAAGTTGTACGTACAGCTCCGTCCATTTGCTCTATAGGATTTTTTTCTACAGTGATATTCTATCCTCCTTTGCAATCGCGTAATATGTGCGTGTTTACTATCCTACATATTAGCACGCAACGTGTCGTTTAACGGAATATTTTTAGTAGTAACCATCCATAATTATCGCTTGCATTTTCTGATATGAAAAAGTACAGTTTTCGTTTAGTTTCATTTGTTTGTAACAACCTGGAATATTATATCCCAAAATTTTGGATTGATGTACCGTATTAAGTAGAACACATAGTACCTAAACAGATTGCATGGAAAACAATAAAGAAGTCACTTGACATAATTTTAGGGATGTTACTCCATTATAAGTATTTGTAGCACGAAGAGCAACCACGTCCGAAACAGTATCACCGGAAAAGGACTCAGTGCACCAATAAGAAGCAAGATGATCCCTGATTTGTGATTGGCTAGCACAAATGGTTGCCTAACAACTAGACCACAGTTTTACCCTGTTGTCATCAACAAAACTACCGTAAAGTTGGATAAAACAAAATTAAATTCAAGCGGAGACCTCTACAGAACAGAATTCCTGTTGAGTGCACCGCAGCAAAACTATTTTTGCCAGGCCTTATAAAGATTAAATAGGTACCTACATAAGCCAGAGTACTCTGTGAAAAACTACCTAAACAGGAAGGCAATCTTTCAACCCATACACAGTGGGACACTTATCATACTTAAGCTTGTAAATAGAGAAAATGTTGAACATTGTTACTGTACAAATTTCGTAATAGTGACAATGAAATGACATTGCACAAGTCAAAACAACGTTGTGCCACCAGGCCAATTTAATCAAATACGACAATTTCCTTAACATTACTGTGTTCCTTATTACTAAATACCTTATTTGCTAGATACGTGCCACAATTGGAGGTCACAAAACCATTTTATAGAAGAAAACATGTAATACAAAGTAACCCTACACTCGTACAAAATCCTCCCAAATGACTGTGTACGACGTGTGTCCTTAAAATTATAGGTACACTACAATGTATATGTATGGTAAATACGTTTACTATATGGCTATCTATTTTTTACAGTGTAGATTGTATTTGAAGTGTGAGAACCTAGCTGCTGCTTACGGATTTTAACGCATTGTCTTCGGATGTCATTTATGTAAAGGTGAAAGGCGGGAAACCTCGTGTAGCAGGTTCGCGATGACACTATATATGCTTGGCCATCTTTTCTGGGAAATTTGTTTTGGCGAAAGTTGTCGCCTTTGTCCCACCTCGGTGGCGTGGCAAATCCGCCGGGAACAATGGGTAGCGGAGAAGAAAGTCGCGGCCACGTGCGGGCGAAGCTACGCAGTTTCCTGGACGAGTTGTAGAACTTACATCGCGATGGTAGTATGCCTTGAGTCTTCTCGAATGGCGTGATATTTTACAATCGTTAACACAGTCTTCGTGCTCGGTTTGAGCCACTGAATGTTTTAGAAACAAACATTTGCTTGCAGCACGTGTCACATTATGGTGCGCTGCATTACACTGTGTGGAAAATCGCGAAAACCTTTCGTGCCAGCGTATGTTACAAAAAAAATTACGTCCTACTCCTTGTATGATGCAACGGTTATGTATAGGACTCCATGTTTTTGGCGGAAATAATTTTGCCCCACTTTGTTTCGGTGCCTTACGGGCACATCTGCAGTTCTGCTTCGTGATCAGTGATTGGATATTTTAACTCTCACGAGCCTTGCGAGTCTACCGGCAAATCAGAGACGTGTGATGTTTCAGGCACGTTATTGTAATTGGCTCAGTCAAATGAGTTACGTCTCTTCACATAGACACGCTGTCAATAACCATGAAGCAGAACTGTAGACGTACATGTAAGGCACAGAAACAAAGTGGGGCAAAATTCTTTTCGCGAAAAATAGGGGTTCCTAGTTATATTTGTGGGTTAGCTGTTAGCAGACAAATCACAAACGGTCAGTAATGGATCGCCTGTGTCAAAATTGGCACAGTAAAAAAGGGACACATCATTCACGAAAAGAAGAACTTCTGTCATGAACACGTTACATCAAAACGTAATTGTCGAGTTTTTCCACGGTACATCAACTTATTTATTAATACCCTGTACCCAGGGACCTGAAAAATTTGCGTCTTCTTTAATGCTTGAGCTATATTTCAAACAACTGTAAGTTCGTGTCGTTTTTGCAATTCGCTCTTAACTTATTGGATACCTAGTGCTATATAGGTAAATAGATGGCCAATCATATGGCATCACTGTATGTCAGCAAGCAGCCAATGAGCAGATACTGTCTGCTTGAGAACACGTGGTCGTAGAACCAAGTATACAAATAAGTGAAACCACAAATTTTTCCTGTCTCTACCTAAACCGGAATAGGTACTTCTCGCCGTCAGATGTTAAGTTCTAAACAGTTTGTTTGAATAGAACGTTTTGAAGTGAAGTTCTCGCTTTAACAGAATATTTGGGCACTACCGTAAAACCTCTCGTAACTAAACGAAATATGTTGAGTATCTTACTTAGACATGAGATTGTTACTATTAAATTGTTTTCATTCATGTGCAAATTTATTTACGAGCAGCGTACAGCCTATCCTGGATTTCGCAGTAGTTTGAATCGCGTATGTATGTAGAAGTCTGGAGTTAACGCCCAGAAAGTGTTCTGGAGCTGTTAAAGTTAGTGCAGCACATCGCAGCGACTGGTGGGCACGACCTACAGTACAACAATTAAAAATTTAGCAAGTATGCCAGATGTTACACTGATGCTTTTAACGGTAGTTGAAAGTCTTTCCATGACAAATTTTTGTTATTCATAGTGTGAAAATGTTGGATATAATGCTATTAACGGTTGAAGGAGAGTACTTAAGATATGAGGCCTACAGATGAATACTTGAGATTTTTTGCAAGTACCTATAGTCTTACAATTCAAATTTTATTTTATCGGACTTTACGTCTAGTCGATATATACGTAATTATAAATGATTACACACAACTGTACACAAGGACAGGATCATGGAATGTAGTTGGTCACGTTTATGTAAAGGTACCATTCCAGCGTTCGCTTGGGAATTAAATTTCGGGAAACTATGTAAAACCGAAATCAGGATGGCCAGAACCGGGATTCGGACCCGGCTCGTCCCGAATACGAGTCCAACGTATCACTATAGCACCACCTCGCTCGGCCACACTTTCAAAAACAAATATGGACAGGGGAAGAACTGCACATCTTGTTTCGCGACACACGCAAGAGATTCAGCGTATGTCAGGAAAATGTGTTTTCTCTTTCGCACGCTTTCTGCAGTCTTGCAGAGTCCAGAGAGGTCACGTCTGATCTGCGAGAATTTCTTCTCGCTCGCGTCCTGCCGATTACGAATCCTCCGGCGAATGAGTAGTTCACGGCGACACTAAATGCCCGGTGATTACATATTGTGTTTACCGTCGCCGCACAGCCGTCTCCCCGACGTCGCTGCCCTTCCACTCCTGTTGGAAAGTTCCTGGTGACGACGGTTGTGTAAAAGCCACCGCTCCGTCGTAGAGGGAGAAGATAAATCCCTCGCTCGAGAGTGGGCGTACCGGCCGGGCTGGCATATCCTTTCCCGGCGTCCGTCCTTACCTCCGCCGAGTCTCTTCTGCGAGCACCCTGTATTTATCTGTCTGCGCGGATAAGGCGACATAGCGCGTTACAGGCGACGCCTCTGCAGATGCCTTGGACTCAGTCTTGAACACACACGGCCTCTTCTCCGACGGGAAATTGGTACGATCCTCGTCCGGCCCTCCACGACGCTTTAGTCAGGGATCGCTGTGTTTATCTGTTGATTTATCCGCATGCGTTTGGCGTACGCATCTCACGAGGCAACGTCGTTCTTCGAATTAGAATCGATAATAGCTTCCCGAGCACGATAATCGCGTGTCGGTCGACCGCCCTATTCCATCCATTCTTCATATTATAACATTTTCATTAAGATTCGCACTTTTATGACAATATCATCTTCGTCATCGACAGGCATGCATTTTCCATAAGACCAACGTAGGTCATGGCCTAGGTCGCAGATCTAGTGAAACAGATCAAATATGTTATATGAAATTTAGAAAATATTTTGTGACAAATCGTTGCCAGGTTGGTATTTATTTCTAATTAACCTTTAGGGCCTAACGTTAAGCAATTTTACTGGAAGACATAAACTTATTGATTATAAATAAAAGCGAAAATGTTTGAGAATAGTAGCAGATAAGTTTGGGAAACGGTCTGTTCTACGAATTCGCCAGTTTTATGAATTCGTCAGGTCTTGGAACACTTCTTTGCCAGGAGCGTCATTTCAGGTATTTCTTGGAGGAGGGGGGGGGGGGCAAGATTTTTTTCGGTGAGTGACCTTGTTGCATCTTTTTTATTAATTAAACATGTATCAATTAGAAACTTTAATAATACTTCAGTTTTATGTGCTTAATTTAGCATTATTTAAATAACAAAATACAAAAAGTATATATTTTGTACACTTAAAATTCTAAATCCAGGAGGGCATTTGCCCCCCTCCCCCTAAATGACACCCCTGTTCTTTGCCCTCTCTACAAACCACGCGAGCCACCTGTTTTCACCTGTATTCGTTTCTGCTGGTATCATTCTTCCCATTGGCGGGCACATTAAATTTGACAAAACTTTTTCATTGGTCAACATATTTCCATGGCGGCCGTCTTATTTCCCTGCCCATCACAGCCCAGAACGACGTTGAGAGATGAAAAAAGAACTTTCGTAGACGTGACGAGTTCGTAAACTAGACATAGCGCCTTAAGTAACACATAATTAGCTGGTTACTGTGTGACAGCAAGTGCGTGTCTTGTGTACCACTCAAAATGTTTTATTTTTAGGTTATGTGAGTAAGAAATGAGTGACTCTAATTGAGTATCGTAAACTTATATGTATTTACACACACACACATTTACATATACATTTGCATGTATATTTAAACCATCCATCACAGATTTGCACAGTAACCTGCAGCATACACAAAGTAACCCCGCTTGACGATAGTCGTTTATTACGTACAATTTTTATAAGTTTAAAAAAAATTAAAATTAAAACTATAAAATCGTAAAAGTTATAGTTTACAATTATCTTGCTGTGAGTGACGAGAAAACTAATTCTAACTTACTTTACCCATAACGTATGTTCATGTATTTTTCGATAAGTTAACAATTACAATTGAACTGAAAATTGTAGTTTCCACTGAACGTTGTTGGGCTAAGAGCATTACGCGATGAATTACGTTAAGTATGGGGAGGAGCTGAATTGTTATTGCCCCTTGGAAGGGCACCCTTTCAAGATTTTTTCGGCAATGACGTGTCTGCAAAGAGACTGCAGCCCATCCAATTTCTGAAAACGCGTTTGTTTTAGTGCTTTAATAATCCTGAAAACTCGCACCTTGGAAGGGTAGCCCTTCAGGATTTATCTGGAAAAGGTGTACTTGAAGGGTTGTCTGAATTGTTGATCCTTGAAAGGGGAGCCCTTATCTAACATAACTTAGGTTAGGTTAAGTTAATCTTCAAGATCACCACTGATAAATAAATCCTGAACTGCTGCCCTTCCAAGGGGCAACAATTCAGTCGTCCTATGTAGGTTAGCATCTTATAAACAGTGCATTTAAAAACAAACTTATTTCTTTCATAAAATGAATTAAGGGTACTAAAACTTACATAAATATGTCTATTGTTAGAGTTTAGTTAGGATGGTTTTTAACGAATTACCGTAAGAAAGCATGTTGGTGGATGTGTTCCGCAACCGTTTTATTTCCCAGGGAGTGAATCATAGAGCTGAAAATGAGAATATTTTGTTTTGTTTAGCGTATCCGTGATAATTTTGTTTTAGAGTTACAATACACAAATCCTGTCTTCTTGTAGAGTATGTTCATTTTCGAAGGTGAGTTACTGCTACTGATATTTATGTATTTTACTTACATTGAAGTTTGAGCAGGAAAAGAATTATCTATAAAACAACTGCCCTGAACCTCATATAATCGTCATGAAATTCTGCAGTGGTGAAGCAGAAGACTGTGTACGTATATGGTAAGGTGCAGTACATTGTCTCATGTATATAGGGCCGTGGCGCTACGACTAGGTTTATCGCCTAGGAAAGTCTATAAAACAGCTATAACATCTCTCAAAAGCATGCCCGCAGCCAATTAGTTATCTGGAAGCGAGGAAGATTCCGAGCAAAGCCGTGCCTCATCGGGGCGGATAACAAACAGGTTCTCCTCAACCAAACTTGTTTCCGTGTGTCCTCCTTATCACGACCTCGTAATGGAACATATAAATGTTGTCCTCCCCTTCCCAACTTGAACCTGCTTCTCTGGGAAGTATAAACAACCCGTCCCCAGAGGTGGCTCGTGTCACGCGGCCTTGACAGTGACCTCCCTCCTTGAGTCATGCCTCCCACCCTCACCTCAGTCGTCGTCGTGTCGAGGTCCTCTTCGCCGGTCTGACTGAAGACGCGCTTTGATGGTTTGATTGGCAAAGCCGGGCCGGGCAGCCGACGTTGATATACTCTGTCCAGAAACAGCGGGGCCGCTAGCACGCGCTATTTGCATTGAAAGAGACGGCGAACCGATCGGACCCGGGGGCCGGCTGACGGGTCGCCGGGGAGGAGGTGGTGGTCCATGGCAGTCGTAGAGGAGGAGGGAGGGAGGAGGTTGGCGAGATTGATGGCGGGCTTCCGGAGCCCCGCAGATTCGAGTCGTTGCCGTGCCCCTGCTCCAGCCATGGCTGCGGAAGTCCGTGCGGGAAAATGGGTGGTGGGGGGGGGAGGAGAGAAAAAATTGGGACGACGGGACTGTAACGCGATAATGACGCAGAAGTGTAGGATCGAATTTTTTTTTTCGTTCGGGGGGTGGGGGTGGGTTTGGTTGAGGGAGTCTTTATGGCCTCGCTGTATGTGTCTGGGAGCTGAAAGCATAAAGTGTGCATGATGCGTTTCCATTACCTGCACTCGCTGTTGCTGATCAAAAGACAGGCTTCTCTCTGCTCTTAAAATGAGTTAATTTTTCAACGTGGAGTTTATCTCTCCGCGAATGCGAATATAATGGCTAACAACAGCGGGATTTCCTCATTTTGTGGGATTCAGAGCCTCACGTCGTGTTCTCGTGCGTTACCTAAGGTACGTGTTCGACTTTGTCGAATGACTGCATTCTACACTGTACGTGTGATACTGCATTTGGCTTGCTTAAACGTACACTGTGAATCATATATAGCAGAATTTGGTTTAGTGGCGGAGAACAATTGTTCAGGTAAATATTATGGAAAATATCATTTATAAATAGCTGTTGTTTTATGTAAGAAGAGGGGATTAGATTCTCCATGCAACTACCGAAATTAAATGGCTGTGTGTTATTCTGTGAAGTGTGTTGAGGGCTACGGCAGTTGGAAAGAAAAAATAATTTAACTGGCGGATGTAATACACATATATCCTGGGCCTTATTTACGTATTATTTATCGTGAGTTCGTGTTTGCTTCCACAATGAATTTTGATGAACATAGTTACTAATACGCTCAGAAGAACCGAGACTCATTCGGTAGATGCGTAGTATTGTATTCCCATCTTCCTGCGAAGAGCAATGACTGTGTGGCATCGATTTCGTTTGATGACAAGAGTTCTCTGGAAGTATGTTCACATTTGCAATACGAATAATTTCTTACATATTCTCGATACTTGTACATGCAGAAACTTATGGAAGAATGGGACTCTGCAACATGCTAAAAATGCTTATGATGGACGGACGTGATGGCTACACCTTTTTATGAGAGTATTAAGAGTTCATACTGAACCAATTTTGAACAGCATTATCCTGGTGATAGTCTCATTTTCCTTATGTAATTTCCAATATTTGGCCTCGAATAAGGTCACTGAAGGATCTAAAACGTTCAGTAAGCAGTGCTGCGCAGACAGAATCAATGGTCAATGACTTCTTCAGGTAAGTGGATCGGGTTTAATCTATGACATACTAACAAACCATAAACCAGTCTGTAGGTACGTCCATCCAGGACGATGCCTCGTTGACAAACTGTGTGCTGTACTATAACGCCGTACCTCCGGTTCAGAGCAACTGAAGCCATACATTTTAGGACCAAGGACATTATTATTTTTCATTCTTGTGCGTTAGCGTGATTTCTATGTATGAAGTTTCGTTTTATGCGAGTAGCAAATTCTATTATTGGTGGTGGAAAGAAGATGCTCATATTGTCAGTAGTGAAATAATACGATTTATGCTTTTTTGTCAGTGGTTTACAGCTTGCTAGTAGCCTACTTTAGATAAACACATTCCATACAAACGAAACAAAAATGCAATCAAAATCGGCCCTCTAGGGCTAGAATCTGATGTGGGCGATTTTTAGTTAAATAACTTGCACGCTGTGAACGGCTGGTAGTAGAATGTATAGGCTAGTAACATTAGTTCAATTTCAAAAATATCCCAAAATTTGGTACAAGCAGAGAACGAGACTATCCATGTGCAACTCATGCCACGCAAGCGCACTTAAATGAAATATAATCTAGTCCTTTGTCTTATGTTTTAGTCCTTCAAGGTACAGTTAGGATGTATGTGCCCTATGTCATTATGTTACGTTTGACACACGGGTGGATCTTCTGCTCTCATATCCCACGCAAGTCAAACAAGAACACTGCTTCATCTGCTAGATATAAAGCTAACCTTGTGCACTGAATGTGTATTTGGTTTCAGCCAAGTGCTGCTTGCATATTACTGACTTGATTGTCTGACGATGGATGTTGATCGTTAGTAAATCTTGACAGTTCTGAGGGAATGTCTTATTACACTGTCTAATGTAATATACCATAAATCACGACAGATACTGTAAGGACGGTAAAATTTGTATTGCAGACTCATGTTAATACCGGAAGTGCCGATTGGCATTGTGTCAGACGTAAATGCTGTCAGAACTCTCAAAACAGATTAAAGTTATCGGGTAAAAATATAGGAGACAGAAAGTCTGGACAGTTAGGAACAATCTGTATCATTTGTGTGTCAACCACTATTACCAGCCATTAATTCCAGTTAGTCACATTTCTTTACCACATGAAGATGGCAGACATCGAATCGAAACTGCACACCAGCATAACAGATAAACAATTTTACAAATCCTTGTCGGTTTTTTTTTTTATTTATGTTTAAGTACAATCCTGATTAGGTCTACAGCATACAATATTTTTAATAAATGCGCCAAAAATGTTTATTGCTTCCTAAGGATTGAAAGCAATGTGTGTATAAATTATAAATATTGTAGTATTTTGTATACATGCATTATCTTTGAATTGTTTCAAATATTTTAATACGTTTGCTTGGTCTGATATAAATGTAAAGAAAATTTAGTCTCTGAATATCTACTAAACTTATTCCATTAGCACTAGGAATAGCGAAAAAAAAAAAAAATCATTGTAACTAGAAAGCAAGTCAGTTTATACACAAAGGCTAGTTTTAGAGCAAAGCAACACTAGGCCCTATTATCTGCAAACATCAGTACATTGTAAGGCCTGTACTAGCTGCAATAACTGCTCCATAAAATGGCATCGAATCAAAAGAGTTTTGGCGGTTTTATTAGGGAATCACCAAGTTACTTCCATCTATAAGTCGACAGTTTATCGGCATATTAGGCTGCTGGATGATAATGACGTACTAGTGGGAAAATTACCGTATAAAAGACATGTTGCGTATATTTGCTAACGCTCGAGCATGTAGACAGTGAAGAAACACTTTCTCTCTTGTTTCGAGGAATATCAACATGTGGTCGGGAGTTCTCTTGCTGGCTGTGACTTTAGGAGCGTGTGAATTACGATTCAAAGCACAAGAAATTGCGTATTATATCCAACTGTTTCTCGAACTGACACTCTCATTGTACAGAATGATAATGGTCAATTCAATTTGAAAGAAGGCGCTCACAATGGTATCGTTGAATTCTTTTGCAGTCGTCATCGCAACCCCAGATGGAGCGAGAATACATGTTTACTCTCTGCATGCCAGTTGGCGTTCTCATGAGCTCATTGTAACTTGAGGCGTAGATGATCCATATTCTAGGGAATCATTGAAAAATAATTCATACACGTGTCACCTTGCGGAGTGGTCGCCATTGAACCGTAGAAGACTTGGTGCAATGTTCCAACTTTCTGCAAACACTCGAGACGAAGTTGAACGGTCCGTCGCTGCCATGGTGGTGAGAAGTGTCTGTCATCCCTTGTTGTCGTTGAATTACCTGGCGTAGTTCCGGATTTTCGACTCATCTGTTCTCATCAATCCACTGCTCCCTACTCACTCGTGGAATTGTGTCCCATATACGCAGTGAACTAGCGGTATGAAATCATTCTACATGCTGGCCGATCATTCGCACCCGTTCGAACTTAGTGGTATACTGAAAAGTCGCTCTTTCGCGTCGGCGATGCATTCTGCCTCCAGTAAAACCGTTTACGTTTCATTTACGACGAACGTCATACTTCCTTGGAAGATCGACATTCATCTACATACTTCTTTGTCAGTTAAGGGGTGCTGCTACGCTTTTGCATGCACGATTCCTGTCAAATGTAATAATTGACTCTGTTTCCTACGAGATTGCTTTTTCACATGCACACATGCTTTCAATAATGGGGAAATAAACTTCTTTAGTACATTTCTCGGTAATATATCGACTGGACGTATTTGCCTCCACGCACGCATTCGATCATCGCAAGGATGTGAGCCAGGAGAGATAACGGCACTGACGTCCAGCCGCGAGCTGGATTGGAGCTGTTAAATTAAGGTTAATGAAGTGACCCCTCGCTGGGACGTTCGTTCGCCGCCGATGTGTTCCTCCGGTCGCGACAGCGCGGGGCCACTCCGACGTACGTGTGTGTCGCGGTGTGCTTTGGTCCTGGGCGAAGATGACCCCAATCCCGCTCCTCGGATAAGCTGTGGTCGGCTCTGTTCTTTCGACTCACTGCATGCCTTGTAGTATTCTCAGCACAGTTAAATAGGGCGATAGTGATCGCCCTTGTTCCCGTTGATAATCCGAAGGTAAAGCCATCTTGGCTTGAAGTAACATCCTCCATAATCTGTACTGGGGAAATTCTAGTACAACAGGACATACGGCTTAGCTAGTTCTGAAATCATCCCAAATATAAATATTACGTATTCAGTACAAACTGGTAGTATATTAAAACATAAAAAAAACTGTAAGTGTTGTGCGGCTACATTTGAAAACCTAATCATGAAATTCATTAGGTAAAGTTCTTCGATAACAGCATACGAAGAAAAATTATTGAATTCAGTACGGTAGTGGTACATCATCCTAATCTAGTGAATACGAATGTGGTAAGGCAAATTGAAGTTAACTGCTCGGCTTACATTGCTGAGGTCTATGACCCTAATTAATTACCGCCCATGCTTTCTCACTGCTGCTACCTGTATTCGAATTTGTGATGTGTGTTGCTGTAATATTAAACATTTGTTGATGCATAACGGATTAGAGAGTCGAACCTTTTTATAATGGGACAGGAGTTCTTGAAGTGTCAGTGAAAGAAACGTTTAAAGTGTTCTGAAGAAAGACCGACGTCGCGTCGGTTCGTGTCTTATATCATGACACAAAAGATCGCGATGCTTTCAATTGCTAGAGTTCAGTTTTGGTTTTCTTACTGATTTTTGAGGTTTCTTTAGCCAAGTCGTCGTGTTTACTGCATATATAGCCAATTATTGACTGAAGAATATAAATTGCGCTCACTTTATTTGGAAAGTGAAAATAGAAATTTTCAGTAAATAATGTATTTCGAAAACGTTTAGGAGTAATCTCTGTCCATACGAATAGTTGAACGATGTCCAGGACAACACAATTGTTTGATAGCTTGCAGTTGCGATTATTTTTCCCGTGTGAAGAGGGGTGCGGTGCAAGGTATCGTCAGTGGTTCGCATTGATTCATGGCCGTCTACGCAATGTCTTCTTTTGATCGGATTAATTTATGGTTATATGTTAGTTAACTGTAAGCAACATTTTTTTCTTTCTCAGCTTCTGGTCAGGGCATATCCAGTCGTAGAAAATGTGTAAGTATACCAAATGTAACTAGTTATTTTATTTCCGATGTTCTGACCGACATTTGTGAACAGTGTCGGTTCAGCTTTTGTTTCGTATATCTTGGATGATATGATTTGCTGATGTATTCCTTGGAGGTGTCCGGGAGGCAGTTCACATACTAATCTGGACTGAACTTTCATCGGCTGGGACGCTCACTTCCCGCCAAAGCGATACGGTAACCCTGGAACTTGCTTGCTGGAAACTTGTGCAGACGATGTCGTAGGTCAGGCGGGTTTACTCGAGGATCTCCCTTTTCTCCTGCTCCTTCATTCTGGCGCGGCATTATTCGTATTGCATGTCACTAGCGCTGAAAACCTCGCTGTTAGGCGCTAACTAACATCACTTCACTTTACTAAATTTTCATTGAAAGACAGCACACGCATACAATATTTAAGTTTGCATGATTTCGCGTCTGTTGTCTAGGCTTCTAGATTGTAGCTCATAGTTGGATTGCTTCCCGACGTTTCGGAAGACGTTGTGGCTACGTATTCAGGGTGAAGTAACAGCAGTATGTGTTACCCTAAATACACATACATTACTTTCCCGGGATTCGAACCCAAAGTTCGGTGGTTCGAAGTAAACGTTTTATCGACCGTGACTGTGGAGATCATCGCGATTGACCGTTGCAATCATTGTGCCTCATATGGAGCACAGGTCACACAGAAGATAGATTTATGATTTGAACTACTAAAAAAAGCGAGTGCCATACAAAAGACGTACCTTACATATAAAAGACGCAGTTTCTTGTTGCGACACTTTTTCTCTTAACGTCTATATTCAATGATATCGACCACAGCATACGTGTATCGTTGGTTCGAAAATATATCACGAAATCAGTTTACAACGAAAGTTAAAATTGTACACTTGCTCGACACCAATATTTTCCAGTTTTGTTTTTATAAAAAAAAAAGTACCAGTAGCTTCAGCTTTGAGGAGACATTTTATTGCGTAAGAGTTCCGTGAAGTCTACAGTAATAAGAGTGCCAGATGACTTTCTTTAAAAAAAAAAAAAAAAAAAAAAAAAAAAAACACAATCTGAACAGCAAAGAACGAAATGTCTTGTCTTCGACGATCGAACAGCGGAGTTCAGCGAATTTTTCTGTTCGTCCGTATAACATCCCGATCTGGTCGCTTTAACTCAATGGTTCGCTGAGGAGTCTCAAACCATAAACCTTCATGTTGTTTTAGAGGTATAGAAGTCTGGTTACGTTACGACTTCAGGAAAAAGTATTTTAAGGTTGATACAATTTTTGCAAAGTGCAGCATACAGTAGTTCCTGTTAGGATGAATATATTGCTTCGGTTATTCTGCAGCGTTTAGCTTATCACGTGTATGATAATTTTTTTTTTTTAGTATCATTGCACTATTAGTCGAAGTGAGAATGTCAGCAAGATTGCAGTTCTCATTATTAGTTATTACAAGTGCTTCTGGTTTGTGGATATTTTAAAGCGAACAAACTACAAGGTTCGAAGGATGAAGAAATTATTTACACCCTTACTTTTTTACTTGTCAGTAAGAGTTTTAAGGATTACACATTGAAAATAGTATGTTTTATATACGTGTACCCATTAATCGTAGTCTACTTTCCAAATACAAACCCGTCAAAAATAAAGGTTATTTCGGTTTGAAAAAAGGGTGGTGTTCTAATGAATGTGAAGGGTTTTTGTACCCAGTCAGGCGTGCCCCTTAACTCTAGTCTGTTAAAAGACACGAGCGAACCGCAGGAAAAGTTTAATTGTTCCGAGTGTAGGTGCGTGCGCTTGGCGAAGGAAGTGGAGATGTAGAGGAAGGGAGGGAGAGGAAGAAAAAGTAATTTCACGATTCCTCGTCAGACAAGAAACATCCATCTGCCTAAAAAAACTATGTAGTAAAAAACTGCTTAATTTTCAATGGCTTCCGACTTACTGTAGCTATTAATCAGTACTCAAGAACACAAAAAAAAATACATTTAAAACTTGACGTGCTTTGTGTAAAGTAACGTGTTTTAAAGTACCAGAATAAATTACTTAAATTCCAGTCACGGTAGCAGAGTTTGTTAGCGGTAGCTAAAATTTTACCCGTAGATAATGATTCGATCTCCAAGGTTGTATTCAAATCACTTTAATTTTTTAAGCCATTTTACGCATAAGCCCCTCCCCTTTTTTCTTCATAAATAATTTCAAGGTCGATTAGAAGACCGGTTATAATTTAGTGACAAGGTAAATGTAGTAATCGTTTTATTGTATCATGTCACCAGATAGTTCTGTTGTGGTGATTTATTATTAAAATATTTAGTTCGCTTATAAGATTGGGTGAACAAACCCGAATAGAAAAATTATGAATTGTTCTTTAGTTTTTAAAAATATGTTAATCTTTTTAAGTTTTTACTACACGCATTATAAATTAGATATACTTAGAATTTCAGCGGGTTTTTGTACCTGTAATAATATGATACATGTGAGAACTTAAAGCCGTTTGATTGTGCAACAAAAATTAAATTACTCAAGTTCTCAGAAAATCACTACGAAATTAATATTCTTATGGTCCTAAATATCTTGTTCTTCTTCATTCTGGAATTTTTGTACGTATTTTCATTTTTACTTTTCTTGAACACGCTGATTGCACGTTTTTTTCTCCTTTGTACTTACTGGGTGGTGGCGTACGATGCCGTTTGTTTTAATTATTATCATCTAAACCGATATGTGCTAATACCCATCTTTTTTAACGTTATTTGTGATTGAATTTCAACTGGGACTGTTATATCTGAATGCACGACAATTTCGTGTGTTGATTCTAGGTCAGATTGAGCGCCAAGATAGTTATAATAAATAAGGAAATAAATCGAGGGCATATCACGTGCTACTTGCTTGTACGGTTAGAAGCCAATTAAAAATCGCCTTCAGCAAGTGCGTGTATATGACTAAGAATTCTATATGCAATTCGGGATAAAGTGAGCACTGAAAATTTATCCTTTGAAAAATATCACTAGCCGTTACTGCATGTTATTCAATATTAACTATGGTTGCCATAATGCTTGTATGGATGGCAGCGAAATTACTCAATACATAATTCCGTGTATTTTCTCATTTAAATATAACGATACAGAAACTATACCAACCGAAATCTACATAACTGTATTTTACGTAATTAATAAACTTTTTTTACTAAACTGTATCGATTCATACTGACTGCACAATTTATCCTACGTGAGCAAACATAAGTGACGTGTCGAGAGAGGTTAGACATGTCCCGTCGTTAGTCGTCACGCGCGGATAGATACGAATTGGCTGAAAATAGAACTTAAGCAAGGCTTTGTTCAGTGCTCACTTTATTCCGAAACGCGTATAGGCGGAATAGTGAAATTCTCGTGCCTCTAGGCATGGCCTAGTCATATCCCATGCTTGATTCTCCTGGTTTGGGAGATAACGTAGTTTGTAATTAAGGTGTGGGGAAATTTATTTGCTGGTTGTAGTCCAAGTGTTGTGATCTCTCTCCAACATCATGCTGTAGAAGATGGTGATAAACTATTTCAAATTCAAACCCTTATGACTTCGAAACTAATATTTACAGTAAACACTTGTCGTAGCCTAACTAACGACTTATATTATAGTAACATATTTATGTTGTTGTTTAAAGAAATGTCACGCAATTTCGTAAAAATTGTTAGTCAAGTTACACGTAGGGAGAAGACTACAGTTTTAGTGTCATTTCATGACAGGTCAACAAGATCTGATGCAGGCCTTTTGGCTACTGATGTTCTCATGTAGTGTGGATTGATTGGTGATTTAGCTAGCAAACTCTAGTCCTCTATGGGCAAGAGTAAACACTGTAGCGATATATTTCTATGGAATGTGCTATGTAGTTCGAAGGGCGGGGTGCAGTTACAGCTTGTATATGTACAACACTTATTTCTTGACGGGTGGTAATTCATGTACATTGTGCCCTGGTACGTGGCGAGACATTGCAGCACGTTCAATTACCGGTGATGATTGGACGAGTTGTAAGTTGTGGTGTCGCATACGGTATGCATAGCAGAACACACACGCTGTATTTCGTTCAGGATGTAAGCCTGGCTGTGACCGACTAGCTTGGCAACAAATCATAATCCCCACGCACCTTGTCTGCACACATTATTGTAATACTCAACGTGGGATCCTCGGTGGCAGGTGAATTATTGCGCGATTGTTTACGAACCTGCCCACAGAATATGACTCCAAAGAACAGTAAGTCATCACATGTGAGGCCACCCCGGACCAAATTACAACATACTTGCATTTAATGAGACTAGCACACATTAATTTCTTTGATTTTTATAAACTATTGATCAGAAAGTCAATGGAGCGACGATTTCGTATTATCAGTGTTGCGTTTAATATTTTGCCTGATACTGATAATTTTCCTATGCTCAATACACTTAACTCTGTCAATAAATTTCCAATTTTCTTTACTTTGTCAGACGTACATCTAACGCTAGTAGCCTATATATTGTGAGCTTTTCGTTTTACTCGTTTTAAACTGTGGTCATTGTAGTTGTAGTTTCCATCTGCTACCCTTTTCTTTTGTATTTTAAATATGTAAATAACTTTTTCCCATGAATTGTTAGAGTTACATAATATTTTGAGAGAAAAAATTGTTTCTCATAAGTATTCGCGATTTAACAGTGTAATTTCTTGTCTCTTAATATTTTTGTTCCTCTCTGAATGTTATAATGTTAGTGTCTCTTAATTTTTTTATTAATTTCATACTTACAATTATTATGCTGGCACATGATATATTATCACTCTAAAAAAATAAGTTTTGCGCAGTTGACACAGACTTTCCTTTTCAGAGTTCACTTAATCACTCCAGAGAAGTGGTGGGATGGCTCCTTACTGGCCATAGTCGATTTCTTTCTCGTTTCTCGTCAGCCTGAACTACTGATTTATTCTAATTTATTATGTAGTGACATGATTTTTCGTGTATTAATTGAAAAATTATTTGAACAATTTATCACTCGTTTTAGTAAATATTGCTGCCGAGTTTTGTGAGGCATTACGAGTATCCATTATGCATTGTGCTTCAAGGTACCGAATGTTTAAGTGGCCAAAAATATTAGAATTAAACCAGGTGTCATGAATGTTTTATATAATGGTACACTCAAGACTTGGGTTGCATTTAAGAGGACGTCCCAGTGCTTCAGGGGCATGTATGCAACCTGCATTATCATCACATAAATCAAGGCTAACCTTACGATCGATATATCAATAAGAGTATTACACATATCAACATTATCTTCACGCTTTATCAAAGACACAGTCGTTATTCTTTTCGCTGCGTTGTGCAGAATCAAGTATAACCAACTATTGTATTATCAACGTGATACAAAAAAGTTTTATAAAATTTGTGGTCAACAATTCTTTACACTTGACTTCGACGAACGCAGCAAAAATAAGAACGACTGTGTCTTTGATAAAACTTGAAGATAATATTGATATGTGTAATACTCTTATAGCTATAGCGATAGTAAGATTAGACTTGATTTATATGCGGTTAACGCGGGTTTGAATAAATGCGCTGGAAATACTGCAGTGGCCTCTTAAGCCGACGTGTTCATTTTGGTCAAAATAGTATTTTTAACGCTGGTCCTTTTTTATTGGCTTGCTTAAGGGGGGCGTCTGCCTGAGAGCAGTGGCGTGAGCAAGGATAGATAATTTCATGTTAAATTATATTCGGTGGTACCCGGACATTTCAATGATATCGCTTTCGAACAAGAACCATTTTCTGCGTTAAGAAGAGGATAATATTGCTATGTGAATAAAAATATAGAAAAAGTATGATACGGTGTTTTCGAGTTATTTGGTAATGAAAATACTAAATTGTTCATAGTTTTCAGGGTTTTTAAAAACGCTCTTAAAAATCCCATACTAACGTTGATCTCACAGAGATTAACAAAAAGTCGTGTGTCTTATGTTGGTACAACAGGGACTGAGCCACACCGAATATTAGTTAAGATCCCTAGTCTTACTCGCGCCAGGGCCCGAGGTAGGCAGCGCGCTTCAAGGCTACGGGTCCCTATTCATGATATTTTGCTAAGTTTAATTTTTTTTAAATCCTGAATTGGACCAGGTGTTACAAAACCGTTACATAGAAATGTTGGACATTATTTAAACTAATATCCCAATTTTTTCAAAACATAAATTTTTATAATTTTTGCTAGTTGTTGACTTCAAGAAAATTTAATTTAGTCGATAACTAGCCAAAGTTATTGAAACTTATGCTTTGAAAAATTGGGCTACATAGTACTAACAATTTACAACATTTCTATGTAACGATTGTGGGATATCTGCTCCCTTTCAGGATTAAAAAATAAATATAAATAAACTCGCAAAAACAGCATAAATAGGAACTCGTGGCCTTAACCCGTAAAATTTAATTTTTTTTATACTTGTGCCGTTGTTCAATTTTTACTCATCGTATAACATGTTATTTCCCCAAATAAAAGAAGGTAAGCCCCATAGTTTTTGTTTAATCACTCATCAAATTCTCAAAATGTCCTTTGCAGTGTAGCCAATTTAAATAAAGTAATTAACTAATGAATTAAAAATTACAGGAACTGAAAGTTAGTGTATCAATGCATTTTATGACTTGTTTGACAAAAGTTAGTTTGAACATTTCAGTAGTAGCCAAAAGTCAAAGTTGTTCAAAAATTTACTCACTTTCATAAATTTTTTTTTAAATACAAAAACTTATCCCCTTGTATTTATCAAAGTGTCCTGAAGTTGCCCATACAATTTAGTATCAATATGAATTATCTTGTTTCTGCAAGTTAATTACTTTTTTTTTTTTTTCGCTACGCCGCAACAGCCATTTTGCGACTTTGATAGGTGATTATGCTAAAACTATGAGACCTATTTTTTTTATATTTGGGGTAATGGTATTTTATCTGATGTGTAAAAGTTGAACAGTGTTTGGCATAAATATAAAATAATGCATTTTTACGGGTCCTACGTCCTTAAGTCTTGTCTTTTGGCTGAGGTAAAGTAGGCCTAATTTATTCCCTCTACACGCTTCCTTAAATGAGCTGCAACACTGGCTCGTCCTCGTTGTTTCATGATTTATTCTGTCTTGAGCCTCACCTAGCTCGCTTGATTCGATACGTGCGGTCGTGCGTGCACTCGCATTCCCGCTTCCTAACACCCCCCCCCTCCCCCTCATGTACCGGAGGCCTTCCGCTGAGTTGTTTGTCGTAATAACATCGCCGCACCGGGTGGAGTACAGGGGTCGCGGATTTACAACGCGCCTGTTAGGGGCAAAATATTATAACGCGTGGTATTGTTTATTTCGCTTTAACGAGCCCGTGACGTCAATTCGCTCGTAATTCTCACTTAACTTCAATCGCGGCCACACAATCATCTTCTGACCTCAGCATCTCTCTTGCTCCTGGCCGATCAAGTCTCGTGACTTTCGCGGGACCTCCGCGAGGATGCCGTACAGATGGCCAACTTCGCAACCATTTCCATTACGAATTCATTCGTCGTCCTGCCGTGCGCTGTAAATCATGTCTCCGCCATTGCCCGTCTGCAGCAGTGTTCTTTTTTATTTGCGCCCGCGGCACATCAGAACTGAATATCCCACGGGATCATTCGGCACGGCAGGGGAAATAAAAGAACACCGTAGGAGGAACGTACTTAATTAAAATCCGAAAATCTCCTTCTCATATATCAACCGCCTTCACCTCGGTGAACAACTTAAATCAAGTTAAGATGTCACTGGTGATTCTTAGAGAATTCCTACCCAACGATTTTTTTCTTCTAATCCCTATCTTTTTTACTAATGCATATAGGGAAGGAAGACTTTTATAATCGTCGTAAATAAACTTACCATTTTTATTTTGTTTTTTTTTTAATTATATCTGTGTTCTGAAAGTTTCGTTCTTTCCTAGTTTTGGTTGGTGCTGCACATTAACCCAGTCCACTTAATTATTTATCTTCGACCATGAGCAATATATTTCTCAGCTGTGGCTGTACAAAACCGTCAGGCGCCTATATAAAGCTGTGAAACTACTGTTATTAATTTTACACCTACTAGCTTTCCGTTGAAAAAAAAAAGTTGTATTTGTTGCAAAGGGGGTTGACGTTGAAGGGAGAAAAGCCGGGTGCCCGTAGACTGTCATTCATAAGTCTCTATTACTTTTAAAACGTCCTAAACATATCACTTTAAGTACGGTGATATCATATGTAATTCACGCTTGAGACGTGCCGATAAAACACGCATACATTTGTTCAGCGATTACACCAGCAATAGAAAAGTGATGATTTCAGCAAGTGTGCAATTTGGTGGTAATTTTCTAAAAGCTATACTTACCCCACAGCTTTTGAATGTTTAATATATTTGTCTGCAAGTTTTTCGAACTCTTTTCTTCAAAGTTATCTTTTGGGTGAAAAAAAAAACATTGTCCCTTTAGGCAAGTAAATGTCTGCCTCCGATATAATAGTAAGTAGTAACCTATAACCAGTTGTTGCATGTAAGTTTTCTTGAATTGTGACATGGGACTTGGTCATTGTACTTGCAACTGCATACTCGCAGTTTAACATCGGCAACCCCGCGATGCAGACACTTAAAACAGCGCTTGCTCGCTTGTCTGCCAAGTTGCCGTCTATATCGCTGTGTTGTGGCTCCTTGTTCCTGCTTCCCTGCTCTCCCACTGCCCGTCCTCTGCCCGTCGAGGCTCACCGTGTTATTAATGAGGCTCGCAAGCGCTAATTACAGAGCGCCCTGATTGTTCGACACGCCCCCTGCTCGAGTGGCACAGATATCTCCATCCCTCTTCGGGAGCACGCAAGCCACCGCCTGCCGCACAGGGCGTAGGGCTCCAGTCACGTGATGCGGCGACCACGTGGCAATAGGGCTGCTGAGACTGTCTTTGTTAGTAAGCAACAGCACGAATGTTCAGGTCAGGAACACGTGTGACCAGGACTATCCTGGCCACGAACACATGTGATCTTGGTCACGAATACTTATGACCAAAATAGTCCTGATCTGGAACACTTACTCTAAAACTATCCTGGTCTGGAACACTTGTTATCAACACTGTCCTGATTTAGAGCACTTGTCAAGATTAGATTGATCTGGGAACTCTTGTGAGCAGAAACATCCTATGGCTAGGAACTGATTTTATTAATGTTAGCGGGGTGAGTTTGCAAATTGCAAACAAACACTGTTCACAGCTTCGTTCATATAGCCTAAACTCTATACGAAGAATTCGTCCTTAATGTCATGTAGTTTCTTATTTATGTATACTGCACCATTCCCAAACCGCTTACTTGAAGCCTTAATAACAACTTAAGACAGTATGTCTCGATACGTTTTCGTCACATTTTGTCGTCAGGAATCACCTCCCAAAAGATGTCAGTCTAATTAAGTCTAATTAGAAACACTACAAGTATGTGTGTGTGTGTGTATATATATATATATATATATATATATATATATATATATATATATATATGAGACCGATAAACTCCTACACTGTTTGCTTGATCACTACGAAACTTCACACATATTTGTATTTTAATGGAGGTTTTTATGCTCTCCATTTTACTCTAACTCGCAAACTCGCCACTAAATGGTGCTGCAACGCATCAACTTCTATACCGATCAACCGATCGCTATGAAAACTGGTATACAGAGATATTTGAACACGAAGAATATTTTCGTGATCTCCATTACGTTAGACGTAGGCCTGTAACTATATTAATAATGTCTTTCCTAGCATCGGAAGGCCAACGTCTGCCGGGTTATGTTAGTTTAATATACACACAATCGAATATTAAGTTTTCCAGAGTCGTAAGGTCTAGTTGAATGGTGTTATGCATCAATGGACTATGCGGCGATTTTATGTTATCAGTTGTTAACATGCTGTATTTTTTCTCGGATTCGAAACTGTCTTACAAAAAGTATATCTGTCCTATAAATCCAATATTTATAACCATGGTGTATAGGAGTAAAATACTTTTTATAATACCGTTAAAAGCAGAAAAATATTTTATACTGAACTAGCAATTGGAGCATAGTCTATTGATGCGTAACACCGTCCAGTTGTCAATTTCCGGCATGATGTTTCTAAAAGCGTCAACTTTTGAGAGTGGATAGTTTTATGCAATATGCAGAGATAATGGTTTATTGCGGGAAAACATGACTATTTGCTAGGTTTCAACACACGTTCAGCTTACCAGAAGATTACTGGATTCTACTTGTGCGAAGAGTTGTTGCCATATTTGACTAAGCCAGTAAGAATCCCGCTATTGCAATATTTGATACGATCTGCAAACAGTTACATTATGTCAGACGTATATCACCCAATCGTTAGAGACCGGAAAATTCGCGGGTTCAGTGACCTGTAGGCATAGCTTCCAAGAATATTTGTGAAATCGTGCAGACAGCAACTATTTATTAGCTGATCGCTGACACAGTGAAATGGGCCTGTATTCCATTACAGATTTATTATTGGCTCAGCTATTTCCGGGAAGTGTCGAGTAATTCAACGGCCAATTGTGAACTTGATACAGACCTATAGTTGCTGGAATTCTATTCTAGTTTGCGTCTAATAAAACGCGAATTTTTCAGGTCTCTAGCAATCGTACATGTCACAAGAAACTACAATGTTTTCAAGGGTATGTTGGCACAAAACATTTTCGCGACATACCATCGATCATGACTAGCAATATGAGAACGTTATTCTGATTGTATCTCGCGACAGTAAATTATGCTCACGAGTAATAAAATGGACGAATTTGATGAGGCATGATTGTCGCATTTTTCCCCTCGTACAATTCGTTGACGGTGTGACGCAGGCGACAGTGTGAATTATTATATCAGCTGGAGTGGAAGAGGCTAGGACGCGACCGGCAATTGAGCACAACGTGTTAACCGTATTATTGACCAGTATCTGGCGTGACGTAGGTCAGTCGTGTCAATCAGAGAGCCAACATCACCGACACTCTTTGTTTTTCGTCTGCTTCCGTTGTTAAGTAGGCCCCTGCATGCCATTCCAAGGACTTGGCAGAGGTTTTGTTGCCAACGAATGTTGCTGTCGCGAACCTCAGTAGCTAGTTAACCGCTGGCTTGTCTGAAACTGTGTGCAGGGGTTACTTGACCTCTAAATAATCTCGTGTTCTTCTGAAAAAAAAAAACTGTCTGATGTGTTGATTGTAAAATACTATCAAAACTACCATGTTCTTGAATAGTGGGAGTGCATCTACGTCCATAGTTGCATTCTTTATCGTTCGTACTTTATTCTTGCTTCCCCGAATTTATTTTAAGACGCCATGCCCATTAAAAACATTGATTATAAGCCCTCCAACCTAGATAAAAACTCCTTATTCAGACTGTCGTGCTTCAAAATGCATACTAACCTGATGCATGTGAAACTCAGATATAAGTTAGATGTGCACTGAACTTTCTTAGAGACTCTCCACTGATAAAATTATATTGTCACCGCTTGATGTTCCATAGTTAGAGAGGATGATATATCGCGAAAATGTTTTGTGCCAACATACCCTTCAAAACACTGTAGTTATTTACAGCACATATGATTAGGTGATGTACGTCTGATACAGCGTAGCTGTCTGCAGACCAATAACAGGCATCAAATATTACAACAGCGGGATTCTTATTGGCTTAGTCAAATAGGGCAACAGCTCCACATACAAGGGAAAGCCAGTCATCTTCTGGTAAACAAAAGTGTGTTGAAACCCAGCAAACAGTCAAGTTTTCCCGCGATAAATCATCCTCTCTACCCACAGTAAAAACTGTTCGGGGGGAACCTTGCACACTAGTTCAGCTCTTGGCTCGTTGAGGCGATGCGGCATTTTATACGCGCTTCGAAGTCGCTCTTATGTCTCCATCACTTCTGAGCCGTTAACGCGCAAGTAGGCGGTGCCCTTAACCACTATATGTGTATAATGTCGTCACCATTTATTGTTAATTCCTCGTCTTCTGCAGAAACAAACTAATTGGAATTGGTGTAGCTAGTTAAACTGTCCCTGTTGTCTCAAATTCAGCTGCCGACAAGCTATAAAGAGTCATTTAGAATATATTTACAATGTACGTTGTTACTTTATTTTTGGTCTTTCTCAGGAAAGATGTTAAAATATTCATAATAGGTTAAAATTTAATTTAGGGTTTATCTTGGCAGCGAAATGTATGACGGTATTTAATTCCGAGAAAACATAAATTTATGAAACAGGAAAACATTATAAAACACTGTAACAATTTAAAACTTTTTATATTGTCAAGCTGTTTACGCATTTTGTTTTAAGGTGGGTAGTTGGACTCTATGTATCTTCGACAACGAAGTCATTAATCACGGAATCGATAGTTCTGACCACGGTCGTAGAAGAACAGGTCTGGACACTCGCCTATCTAACAATGTATTTTGCTTGACTCCCTTGTTGTTTGGCTGTAGTTCGTCAAGTTACCGAGAATGTTGTACTTTTTTGGCGCTGTAATCCGGGCGTTCGGACTCAAACTCCGCCCACTTTTTTTTCCATTGTTAATATTATAAAGTAAATAAAGATTTCTGGAGCAATGATTTTAAATTGTGAGCGAAGGAAGTATTTCATACATTGATAAAAAATACGTTTTGATAAATTGTTTATCTTAGTGGGAGGGAAGGGGGCGGAGTTTAGTCCGACCGCCCTATCTGAAGCGCCAATAAAACATAATATTATCTGTAACTTGGTGAACTGTAGCCGAACAACAAGGGGGTCAAGTTTCCAGGCGAGTGTCCAGACCTGTTCTTCTACGGCAGTGGCCTAAACTTACACTCAGTCAGATAACCATATAGATGCCTTATGAAGTGTTAGATAGTCGATAATTTGATTGTAAAATTATGTATCGCAAACCTGTTTCGTTGAAAATACAGAATCACTATCTAATTATTATAACTGGTCATGTTCGTTGATGTTACGTATTTTAATAACTGTAGAGTAGCATAGCATGTACGCGTAACGTCTAAGTGGATAATTAATTCTTGGCAGATGTGAAGCTACCAGACTAATTAACGTAGCGGTGTTAAGACATTATCGCCACATTTCGATGCCGTTGCTTACATCCGTGTCCGATACTAATCTTCTTGATCGATGCGGTCTTACAGCCCCGCCCCTCCCCTCATCATCAAGCAGGGGGAGAAAAAAATATGTGGAAGAAACGATCGTTAAAAATCTAGGAAGGCGAGTGTTGGCTAGCTAATTACGCGCAGTTGTGACGTAATGGATCAGCGACGTCGTCTTGAAGGTGGTCACGTATGTCATTACCAGGGGTTGCCGCCACTCTAATAATATCCCTCGCGCAGGAAACATCGCAGCAACGCCGTCCTTCTTCGTGGCTTTTTACCAACTGTCAGAAACTTACTCGGCGTTTTTTTAACTCTCCCCCTCGTCGTGTATCTCCTCCCGTCACTTTCATTATCATTACTGTTTCGGTCATTAGCCCGGCTGACGTGAATCATGGAGGGGAGCATTGTATGAACATTCTCGTCTATTTCTCCGGAGACTGTGCCGCGCACATTCGCGCCGCAGCCAATAAGGTGAACTGTTTGCTAGCACCATTGTTATCTCTGGGACGTCGGCCAACTCTACAAGACGTATGGCCTGGTTCATTAATGCTCCCGGCTGGTGCTCTGCGTCAGCTGTGCTGAAGAATGACTGGCTTAAACCTAACAAGACCGTTGTCAGCCCTTGGCCAATTAACTGACAGATTTCCAACTCGATCCCTATGGCAGGTGAAACAGCATTCCTAACTCACTATCGCTGGATGGTTTATTTATGCCAACCATTGTTTATGCCCAATTTTCTTTCAGGTAATGTAAAACATTTACATTTTATTTTGCTACTGTAGTGTATTGGATTGGTAATTGTATCAATATGCACCGCGTGTTCATATAATCTATGGCCTGTGACTCTTGTTTGTTATGTTGTCTTTGACTGATCCGTAAAGCCTGCGTTGAGAGTGTTAGCAAAGAGCGGAATGCGACGCAGTAATTGAACAACAGACATTGACCTGCTTCAATGTAAGTCTCTTTGTCAGTCATGAAACAAATTTTATAACTCTTTTTGTTTTATAATTTACTTAGTTTCTTCGAGCATATACACATAGAAAGCTCTTTTTTTGATACCATCATGTAGCTTAAGCTAAAATATGTGGGAAACACAGCAATTTAATACATGTAACGAATTAGTATTTTCAACACTTGTACTCTTTGGTCTCTATTAAAACTTTTGATAGCAAAATACAATATTTTCACTGGTAATCCTGTTAGAACTTAAGAAAATGCGAAGACGATGAGAAGTTAACAAACAAACGTATTTTGCACACAAATTATTGGGGGTCGATCCATGACGCCGACATACTACAGCGAAACATTGTACACATGCCGAAATAGTTTACAGTCGACATTTGAAAACAATATGCTCATCGCAACATTGTGTTGTATAACATTATTTTGGCAAAGTGCCCCACAACTGCTGTTGTCACTTCACAGGTTTGCAAGGAATTTGTTGTATGAGTGTAGGCCTAAATGCAGTCTGTTGCGGCTGTTTGTGTTATGATACTGTGAAATGTCAATACAGCTATTATTTTGCAGCTACTGTACATACGGTTTAAAATAAAAAAACAAAAGGATCCTTATTTTTTCTCATTTCACAATTTTTTTAATGCTACATGTATCTGCAACACGCGAGTCCGCCAAACGTCACCAGAGACGCGGAGATGCCTTATTGTCGGATTGTCGGACTTCTGTCTCGCGCGCAAAACTTCAGACACGCAAAAAAAAAAAAATTCCCGGCCATAGAGCTGGTTCGTCTGGGGGAGTGGCCAGCGGAAGTGTAGTTGTCAGCGCCGTATACTTGGGGTCTGACTTCGCCCGTTGAGGTAGCAGCACGTTGTTCTGATGTCGCGAACTTCTCATTTACACGCGCTCTCGTGTGGCGAAGAAGGGCGCAGCAGAGATAGTTTCAGTCGAACCAGGGACGTAGCAACCACCAACCAAGCAACCCCTCCCTTCTGCTGCAAGTCAGAAGGCGTTTACAAACACCCACTAGGGTGTAGTCTGTCTCATATAACTTTTCTTCCATATTTTGACATTTATCTTCTGTAAAATATGCCTGGCGGGTGTAATGTTTGGAGCGTTAAACCTACCTGGTTTCCTGGAACTGCAAGTTCTCCGCAATCCTGTTTCACATGCACTTCCCTCAGAAGTGAACTATCAAAATATAAAATACTTAATAAGTAGGGCCACGATTTTGTCGCGAAAAGATTTTTGCCCCACTTTGTTTCAGTGTCTCTCGTGTACATCGACAGCTCTGCTTCATGGCTATTGGCAGCGTGTCTTTGTTCAGACACGTTTCTCATTTGACTGCACCAATCAGAATACGATTATTGTGACTCCCTACGTCTGTAATTTTCCAAGGCAAGTGAGAGTAAAATTATCCAATTACGGGCGATGTAGCAGACCTGTAGACGTGCACATGACGCATCGAAACCAAATGTTGCAAAAATCTTTTCACCATAAAATCGTGGCTCTATTAATATGAGATAGACCGTAAAGTTGGTAGGATAACAATTTCAGCTTCTGTTGTGCAAACAGTAACCAGAGTGCCAACTCCTCGCTACCCTACTCTCGAGTAGGATAAGTGGCTCAGAAGAAACTTGTCGTTTGGCGCGAACGAAATGTAAACACATAACCTAAATAGAACCACAATAAAATGAAACTGAATGCACAGAGTTCGAAATATCGAAGAAACAAGCATGAAGCAAGTAGCATATGCAATGCGAATAAAATAATGTGTAAAAGTATCTGCTGTGGACGTTGCATATGTAAAATATGCAAGTTGTTTTACTCCCGCCATTTTAAAACTCTGCACAGCTTTACAGGCGTTTATCACAACCCTGGTGATCGACCAAACCTAGTCACGTGATTGAGAAAATCTACCCTGCTTTATCTCTTGGGTTTTTGTAAACGCCTAATCGGGTCGTTGGGCAAAGTTCCAAATATAGCATAAAACATGTATTTCATGTATCAAAATATAATACAAATAGATATAAAACCTTGTATACCGGTGTGCATGTCTTTGGAAATACTTACCTTAATTAAGCCTGCGACGAAATGTATATGATTTCTAATTCAATATATTTAATTAGTTAAGTTTGAAGTAGTTTTTTATGCGGCCGTCAACAATTACACGTTTTGTCCCGAATAGGAGAAAAAATTAATTAAACAAAACTAACCTCTTTGAATGAACAACTTGTCTCTAATCAGACAATAAAATAAATGAACTTAGAAATAACGCTGGATCCTCGTATTATGATTGTATGACAGTGTCGGGAAGACGGAGGAGCCAGAGAGATAAGTGGTGTCTGATGGTTTGGCAGCCTCTGAGCACAAATTGTTTGCTGCGTCCCTGAGCCGAACCCGTGACTCTGGATAGGCTATACGTATGAAGACTAAACGAGGTATTTAGTGTTTCTTAGACTGTAATAAAAATAACCATCACCACCAATCGCACTTCTTCCCGCAATTCCGGACTCGCCATTAGACATTATGTACGTCTAACGTTGAGGTCAATGGTGGTCCTGGCTCAGAATGGATTCCTTGCATTCAGAAGGTCAGGGATTCAATTCCAGATTATAGGGGATGATTTTCATTTTCAGTTGGCTAGCTGTGAGTTTTTTTTTTTTTTTTTTTTTTTTCCACTTGGCAATCTTTCAAGTAGCGTCCTCAATAATCTCGTTGCCAAAATCTCAAACAATAAAGGATATTACTGTTCGTATTAAGGAGGACGTAAACATTAACGTATCATGTATCGCTCACAGCAACGTCATTATAGACGGAACCAGCTGCTCGGACGAACATGACCTGGAAGAGAAACAGACATGGCCTGTAGAGTGATTTATGAAAACCAAAATGAAAAGGCCAGACGGGCGATCAAACCCGTGTTCTCCAGATTGCTGTTCCTTTAATATGGCACTGCACCACCTTGTTAGGTATTATTATTATTCGGAGTGACTTTGGCACTACTGGTTAACTTTGAACTACTCAAGTTGGTTTTTATGTAGGTTAGTGATGAGAATTTTAAACTTAAATGGTTGAATCAATGTTTTATTTTATGACACTCGCATTTTATGTAGTTCGTCGCCAAATAACCTCACTACTAATATACTGAGAGGACCAGAGTCACGCTCGCTTACAATAGTAATGGTAGTAGTAGTCGTACTAACGACGTAAGTTGTAGAAATAGTAGTGTTGCTGATTGCGGTATCAGGAAACTGAATTTTAAAAACACAAACTAAATTGTTTCCATGGCAACAAGTGTGTGGGGAGAAACTTGGGCGGACTGCCCATTGCAAGCCAGGCAAGTATGTGTGTGTGTCGCGTATTGATGCGGTCTCTGCTGACAGCGCGGAAGTGAAACTTGGAGCCCTCGTCTGTGAACCCGTGCGCCGTTAAGCAATTTTCGTGAGGGCACCGCCCTCTCATTTTCATAGGGATTTTCCTCCCCCCACCCCTCCAAATCACCTCTTTCTTTCGCAAAGCCGATCCACGGTGGGATCGTACGGACCTGCGATGATTGGTGTCAGATGTCAGATTGTTAAACGCTGTCCCGGTTGGCACAACGGCACGTTGGGGCGTTCGCAATATCAAACAAAGCACGACCCGGAACTATTTCTTCATCTACGTCTTCCAAAAATATATATTTATTTAGGCGTGGAACGTAAAATGTAAAAATCTGTAATATTTGGCAATTGTGTTCTGAGTTATGGTGATCAATATATCAGCTATGTTGCTGGTAAAACTTTCAAGTAGGGACGTTAAATAACTGTGCCCACATCTTGAACAAAGATATAAAATTGCATAGGTACGTTATTGTAGCTGGTCACTATTGATTGCTCAGCTTCCCGAACAAAATTTAGACGTGGAGAAAGAACACGCTTGTTTGCTAACTTTTAAAAATAGGTGTATTAAAAGGCATGCAAAAATGTTCGTGCATTCAAGAATTTTTTTTTTTTTTTTTTTTTTTTTTACTTAAACAGTTTTTACGTGCAGTTACAAAGGAGTCGTTCTGTAGCTTATTTCATTTGATGTCCCTCTAAATTAGCCTATTTCATTAATATCGTCTGAATAGTTTTTACTTTGGAAAAGTAGCGCAAAAGAATATATTGACAACTTTGACATGCTCTTGTACAACTATGGAATCAATTTTTTTTGTGTGGAAAATTATTATTAATGTAATGTATAAGAGTTGCACAGTATTTGGTACAATTACAGAATTACGAATTTTCCGATGCACAGCGCCCTTAACCTAAATTAGAATTAACCTTACATTTACTTAGCCGACTCCATAAGAATACATAGCCTATATTGAAATATGTGGTGAAGTCGAAAGCCTTTATTGTGCAGACGGGTGAGGTGTGTAGTGCAAATGTCGCCGCGGGTTAGGACACCGAAATACCGTTTCCGCGAGACGTCCCGCAGGTCAGGGGGCGCGCGTGTGACTCCAGTGTTGACCCGAGAACCTGTTCCAGGAGTCGAGTGGAAACGCTCGCTCACACCGGGTTTGTGGTACTGCCTGGTGAGAGTCTTCGACCCCTTATAGGAGGGGAGAAACTCGAGGAGAGGGAGGGGGGAGGTGCAAATGTACCATCTGCCACCTCTCCTCATGCATTTTAATCGCTGCCGCAATAATGTGTCCAGTCATAGCTGTCGGACAGACATGTTTCCCCGAGTTCCATGCGGCTGGTGAGGTAGGACCGCCTTCCTGTAGACCTACCTGTTCCCGAAGATTGAGGGGCAATGTTAGGTCATTTTCTTGTATTTTCAGTTTTTGAGCCATAACATTTATTCTAATGTATTATCAATATTTTCTATTAGACGAAGCAAAGAATATATTCTTGGTAAACTGCTGGACATAAATAATAATGGAATCTTTAATTAATTTGTCATGCAGAATCATTGCAAAACAATTCTTGTAAGTTAACATATAATTCTCTTGTACTGATTCTGCATGACAAATTAATGAAATATTCCGTTATTATTTATGTCCAGCAGTTTACCAAGAATATATTCTTTGCTTTTCGACAAATATATATAAATATTCATAGTACAACTAGAATAAATGTTATGGCTCAAAAACTTAAAATACAAGAAAGTTATCTAATGCTACCCAGATTCTGTGTGAGCTGTGCCAGGACTTACCAGTTCTTTTACTGACACCTGACACAGCCACCCAGACTGCAGTCAGTACAGTTTTTCCATCGGAGCAGTTAAATGAGACCTGTAGAAAGGAATATGCTCTTCCAATCGCGATATGTGGAATTAGTTAGCACTTGACCAGTTAACAGTCCAAAGTGGTTTAGCCACAAGCATATCACTACTTGCACCGACGGGGCGCAGCGCAGGTGCAGAGCGAGTTAAACGGGTCTTCAGATGCATCTCTAGTTGGAACTGAGTAAAAATCCCATGTTTTTAGCTGCGCATGCTCGAACAAATACAAAGGTACTTGTTCCGAAGTATTTTATAAGCGCTTAATTGCGACCATTTTGTGCCCATCACGTGACCTTTTGCACTTGGCGTGTGTGCGTATTTCATTATACTTAAGCACAACCTGACGCAACGCAGGTGCAAACGTTTCGTTGCGCCCATAAAAAGCGATATTTAATCGGCCCCACTATGATAGCCACCCTGACGAGCCCGAGGCCTATCCTACCTCTACGAAACCGCATAGTGGCGAGGCCTGTCACTAAGCGAACCAGACGAATGATCCTTCTCAAGAGACCGATCTGACAGGTTATTCCACACACTTCAGGATTAACTCAAATCTGAAAAGCCATTGCCGTAGGAGAGGTGGGGTGAGTGGGCTTTAAAAAAGGGGGGGGGGGCCCTTCCAGCAAAATTTCGTTGTTTTAATAATTGTTATATTTGTACGGGATATGGTTTGTTTTATAGACATATATTGATACTATTTTTACAGTAATGAAAATTTTCTAACTTTCATGGCTTTTGTATAATGACAGGTCAAAGCCCGAATACGCATAAAACGGTTATATACAAGAAAGGAAAACCAGCTGACTTACAGAAATGAAATAATTCATAGTGAAGAACAGTGTCACGTCACTGGCTATGTCAAGGTATGTACAAAAGCCATACTAATTATATTCTTCATTTTGAAAAAAATGCTGAAATATATATATAAAATGGCCAATATTCTGCAATTTTTTTTTTTAATACAAAAAATTTCAATGCGTGTTTTTTTGTGCATACCTTGACATAGCTTGTGTCACTGATGTCCACTGTAAATTGTTTCATTTCTGTAAGTCAATTGGTTTTCGTTGCTTGTATAAAACCGTTTAATGCAAATTCGGACTTTGACGCGCCATTACGCAAAAATTATGAAAGCTACAGAAAAATGTCATTGCTGTAAAAATAGTCACAATGTATGTCTACAAAACAAACCATATCTCGTACCAATATAAAAATTATTTTAACCATTAAAATTTTGCGTGGACTTCTCTCCCCCCCCCCCTCTTAAGGCCTTGTAACAATAAGGTCTTAAGAGCCTCTAGGGTGAAGTGAGGTGAAAGGACAACACAACATCCATGTCCGAGCCAGGATTCGAACCCAGTATCTCTTGCGCCATAGACCGGCGCCTAGCCGACTGCGCTACAGATACTGCCATAGGAGAGCTACAAGCACTGTTGAAACAACCTTGTTATGGGTCGTTCGAGTTAAAGTCAGCACTAAACATTTAATCTTTGAAAAATATCACTAGCCATTACTGCATAAAATTCAACATTACCGATAGCCCCCTACTGCTTGTACGGTTGGCAGCGAAATTACGCAATATAGTTACGTGTATTTTCCTATTTAAATACAACATTACTGAAACAAAATCAACCGAAAGCGACATATATTTTGATATTTTTTTTTTATCAAACTCTATGGATACCTACCGACTCCACCATTTATCTTACAAATGCAAACATCAAGTGACGTGTCCAGAGAGGTTAGACGTTTCCTGTCGTCAACCGTTACGCGCGGATAGATACGAATTGGCTGAGAATAGAACTTCAGCAGGGTTTTTTTGAGTGCTCGCTCTATCCCGGTTACCACATCGAAGACCACGGTCCTCTACTAAAGACTTCTATGATCCAGTTAAAAAAACAATTTTGATTCTTTAGAACAAACAGCAAGGTTCGAAGTCTCGGTACATATTATAGCCCCGAGCGTTCGTAAACTGCTTTAGGAGATTACCTTTGAACTGTAAATTACGTTATATCTTCCATTTTATTCGCCTTGTCAAACTTTAATATATATTTGAGTCGGAACATCAACACTTAATAGGAAAAAATATTTTGTTAATAATCATTACGGGTCAATGAATGAACAGAAAATATTTAAGGGGCGGAGAAATTATACCGCTTACGCATGAACAGTTGTAACGCAGGACTAATAAATTACGCAATTTTGTGAAGCTCTTTACATGTCCAATATAATTTTTAAATTAATTACGCTTCCGCCGAACTTATATCTCAGTAGTGTTCGTAAAAATATATGTTTCATGGTATTGTACTGTACATTAACGCATTTTATCGCCATGGAAGATCGTGATAACCTTGTTGACAATATTCAAGGCGTATTATGTGACCGTACTAACCAAACATATCCACACATAACGTGGACTATTGAAAAGAATTAACCGAATTTGTGTGTGTCCGTTACAAACTTGATGTGAGTGGAATCATGGAGACATTCCGCATCAACTCACGTCAGCATAATGCAATATGCACCGTCACATTTTCCGTGTCCATTAAAATGCGACGACCTTCGAATAAATTATCATGGCCTCTGAATACTGGCAAATAGTGTCTGAATTCTGTTCTACAGGACAACATTAAAGCATAATTTTATCCACGCTCAAACGTGAAGACGTCATATCAGCAATACCTAGCTTCGTGTACATGTGTGTCAGTAAAATCTTGCCTTCTCCAGTATTGCCGTTATTGATTTTGACTTCTGTGTTGGTTTTTGTAGATACTTACGTGGGTATTTCATACATCCTACATTACCTGTCATTTTACATATATTTATTAAGATCGCAATATAATAATTACATATTGGGTTATTGTGAGATCTACATATTTCGTTATTTAAAAAAAAAAATATGCGTTTTGCCCGAGCGTTTGTGAATGGCCGAATTTCTGGCTTTCAACCTTCAGGCCTATTTGCTATTCGTGCTTAGTATTACTGTCGTTTAATTGGTAACGGACTTTTGTAAAGTACGCGTGCTGTGGATGAAATTGATGCTTAGTGGGTTGTTTCGCAACGGGGACGAAGGCTTTCACTAGAGATAAATTAAACCGCAGCTGAATTGACTGTTAATGATACGTGAAGTGGACGACATTATTACACGATAAATTCAGATACAGTTATAATGAGGGTATTTTGATAATACATTCTTAGCGTTTTTATGGAAAGAAGAGAATATCGTGTATTCCACGCCTGACCCTGTAGCCCAAACGAAAATAGCATGTTGCCTTTGAAGGAAAGGCTGCGAATAAGCTGTCTTGATTTAAAAAGGTCATAGACTGAAGGTTGAAGTGTAGGCGTTTCTGTACATGCATTACTCGAAGTAATTTTCAGGAATAATGATATAGCTAAACTGCTTATATTTTTTCGTCTAGGTAGCGATGTCGGCGACAACGATAAACATCTTAATAAGTACACATTCTGTACATCATTTCGAAGCCGGGAATAATTTGTTCGCTCCGATTAGTTCCGGAATCAGAATAGCGCGACAGAAGCGACGCGAATAACAAATTACAGTCGACCAATCAGCGTCGAGGATTCTGTAACGTCTACGCGTCCGTCTCGACACTGGTTGGCTATAGTTTGTTATTTGTATCGCACCCTTCGTGTCGCGTCCTTCGCACCATTGTTATTCCGGCACTACTCTGTACTTTTTTACAACTAGGACGGGAGCAAGAAAGCTTCAAGGACAACACTGACCAAGTGTCTCATCACCGTTATGCTAAGCCACTGACTCTGTGCATACTTCCTTACGGCGACTTGCATGGGAATAACTTAACAAGTGGTGACATTATAGTTTTATTGGACACAGCTAACAGCCCTAGACTAGTGCACTTGTGTATCATAGTTTCGTTTGTATACAGTTATTACATTTTCAGATGTTTCAGCCGTCTTATTGTTCATGGGCTAAGCCCGGGGAGGGGGGATATCGGGATATATAACTCCCGCCTTCCTAAACCCACGAAATTCCGAGGAAACCCTCAAACACTCGTATTTTAAAAATTATCTGTTACCTGAAATGTAATGAATATAACTGCAGTAATAGTAAGCAAACAAAATCTGTGATTATTCTGTGTACGTATGTTTGTGTGTAAGGACATGTATGTATCACATTACAACAAAAATATGCCCTCCCCCTCCCAAAAAAAAAAAAATCCTAGCTACGCTCCTGCTATTGTATATTGGCTTCAAAATAGTATTTGTAACATCATCCCATGTACCCTATCTTGTAACAGTGTTACACTCCAACCGACCGCTGTTTTTTGTGTTTGTAATTACAGTTAGGTGTGTGTATCTGTATCAGCATTCATTCACAGCGAACAGTAAACTGTGAGCGCTTGCACATAAATACACACGGTGTAAATTTTTTTTTGTGTAGCGAAACTTAGGCTGTGGCTCAACTGTTCGACGAAGAACAGAATTTTCAGTTGTATGTCATTTAAATGCAAATAACATGTCCAAATAAAACCGCTGCGTATAAAATCTCCATTGAAGCATCGAGATAAAAAAAAACTTTTCGTCAGATCGGAATAGTTACAAACTTTCAAAAGGCTGTTTGGAGGGAGGTGTAATAGACACAACGGCAAATTGCGATGACTGTGTAGAAAGGAATTTCACTAAAAATAAAATGATTATCGAATGAGAATGGTACTCAAGGGCTATCGCACCTCGGATATGCAGACTTGCGACTCTGCTTGCCCAGAAACATGTCACGAAACGTGGCCTTACAATGTTGAGGCGCCGGAATGAGAAGGACGAGATAAACGGGATATCCCCGGGAAAAACCGCTGACCACTGGCACAGTCCGACACGATTCCCACACGCGCAATTCCGAGACCCGCCCTTGCCTGGACTCGAACCCTGATCGTCTTAGTAAAAAGCGAGTTGCCTAGTCACTGCTCCAACCGCCAGAACTGCACTGATAACACGCACGTGTGTATGTTATATGCAGCACTTTCAAAAACCGTCTTTCCCAGCTGCAGTCTTGTGAGGTATTCGAAATGAATAATCGATTTTAGTATTTAATATCCTGGGGGCCGATTAAATATCGCCACCTGCTATTTGCACCGACGCAGCGTAAGTGCAGAGCAAGTTAAATGCTTCTTCTATGACATTACGTAAGTATATAATTCCAATGCAGCGCAAGAAGACGCAACGCAGGTGCAAATTTTGCGTTGCACCTATAAAAGGCGATATTTAATCCCCCCCCAGGGTCCGAAGAATAATATTAATGTTAACTAGCCTATTGGGAGTTCCTCTAGACGTGATAACTGAACGTTTCTATGCAAATTTTTCGCCAATATATTTCTATTGTCACCACAACTAAAGCTGTACAGCAGACTGTAAACCCTTTAGCAGCGACGGGCTACTATCAAAATACGTTCACGCAGACGACCACTTTATGGTACAGGAGTGTAAGCATGTCGGATTTATGTATTTTTAATTACAGTATTTGTCTCAGTTTCATTTGTGAAGCAGACCTCCGTAACGTAGTCGGTTAGGCGCCGGTTACGATGCTAGAGATCCTGAGTTCGAATCCCTGCTCGTGCATGGATGTTGTATTGCCCCTTCACCTCACTTCATCATCATCGGCTCTTAAGGCATCGATGTTAAACTGCTGTAAAACCCTTATCACTTCACTTATACTTCTGAGAATTTACCTTCGTTAAAGTATAAAACATATACTGTTAAAATGTCTGACGTTACAAGCAATTTATGCTAGGTCTGTTGCAACACCTGAAACTGTCTACTGTAATTCATTAGTATTCTATTCCGTATGTTTTCTACAGAATAGACTTATATAGGCATGCCGTTTATACCAATACAATATAAACCACGTCTCTGCGCATTAACGTAACCAGGATTTTAATAATGAAATTCAAATACAGTTTATTCAAAAAAAAAAATAATAAATTTGAGTTGGCAGCTGCCCTTCCCCCTTGGGTGTTCAAGTGCGAAAAAAATAGTAATTTTAAATTTTTATGAAATAGTGTTAGTTTTGTAGACGATGCTTGTGAGTACAGTTTCCTTTTACAAAACTATTTTAGCTCCCATAGTTTTCTCATAACGGCGCGACAAAGTCAGAATTTGCTTGTTCTGCTGCCATGCAAATAGTGTAAACAAACTGACCTACTTGAATAAAATAATTCCCTGTGATAATACATCTCATGAGCTATGCAATAAAGTATTTAAAAGACCGTAAAGTAATATTTAAAATTTTTTTTAAAATATTGCAAAAGTACAGGAATTCGGCAATTTTTTTTAAAATACAAAAATGGTTCACGGGATTTTTAAAAAATGTTTTACTACGTGGCATGGTATTTCATAGTGAATTATTTCACTTACGTAAGTCAATTGGTTTTGACTATTTGCATGGCAGCAGAACATACAAATTTTAACTTCGACGAACCGTTATGAGAAAACTATGCGAGTTAAGAGGAATCTGTTCTCACAAGAATCGTTTACAAAACTAATAATATTTCATAAAAATATAACGTTATGATTTTATCGCACTTGAACATCCTTAAGGTGGCCGCCTGTATGTACGTATTTTGCGCGTACGAGGCCTAGAAGTACAGAAGATAAGGACGACGCAGCATTTGTATCACGCCTTATCCTAGCCTCTAGGCGCTAGTCACTGAATTGGCGTGTAGTCTTCTCGCTGATAACTCGCCTGTAGGAGACTTTTAGTGGTGACCCTATCATTTTATGACGTGATATGAATTGTAAAGGTGTATTGTACATTGTACCTTTTAAAACTTAGTGCCAATTTTGCCATATCGTTTCCAGCAGCGTTAAAATAAACTTGGTACGTGGAAGACCTGAAATGGATACACACACGTGTAACGTCCTTTGAATACTGTTCCTAATCAAACATAACTTACGTACGATGAGCTTTTTCGAATAATCTTGTAACGGCCGAATCTCTGCGCTCGGCGGCCTGGGGCAGGCGGTCACCTTAATAAAATCAATGTAGACTTGAAGACGTCCAGAATTAATTGTACATCTTGGAGACTTGTATACGTGTACGTAACACGGAGGCTGGACTGTGTGTCGAAATGGCTACGTCGTGTTACAGCTCTTTCTCTCCTCTCCCTCCCCTCCCCCTAACCAAGACAGCGTAGTGGTCACCAGTCTGCTGTGGCCGCTGCGGCGACCTGTTGAGTGTCGCGGCCAGCCTGCAGCTTCCTGCTGGGCCTGACACACACACGCTGCACAAAGTTTTCATCGTGCCGCTGACCAGCTAGAGACAAACGTCGGATGATTGCAAGTTCTGCCCGTATGCTGCAAGTCTGGTGCGGAACTAACTTCTCGCTAAGAAAGGTTCAACATTTGTTTCATTTGAAAGACACAATAGTATAAAATTACACTTTTTTTTTTTTTTAATTCAGAGTGATTCCCTTTATCATAATTTTTCTCGTAGCTGATTTTAAATTATTTTTAAAAACAGTATTATTTTATTCCGACTGCTTTGCTCAGTAGTTAGAGCTCCAATTCGGTTGGCCAAGGATCCCGGGTTTGACTCCCGGCCGGGGAGGTACCATTTATAGCCATGCCCTTTAGTTTCTTTGTTAGCGATATTATTTGTTACACCTAAGCGAGAGCAGATATCCAAAATCTGTATTTTTGTTTAAAATTTTCATCTCTATATTAGCAGATTTTCTCAAGGAAATAAATACTATGATATAAGCTAATCCTGTAATTTACGAAATTCTGGTAAATTGACGTTTCGGTTGAAAGCGTATTTTTTTTTTTTTTTTATTAGCTAACACAGCAAAACAATTTTTAACAAACTGCCAAACAGATTTTTGATATTTGTTCTCGTTTAGGCTTTAAAAAAATTAACGATAGAAAAAACTGTATAAACGAGAGAGCATGCCTACCGCACGTGAGAGGCTCAGAAGCGACGGAGCTGTAAGGTCGACCTTGAAGCGCGCATCAAATGCCGTGTCGCCTTAACGAGCTAAGCGCTGAACTAGCGTACAAGGTTCCCGCCGAACAGTTCTTACTGCGAGACTTTCAGCGGTGACCATATAGTTTTATTGGTGGAAAGTTTGCAACTATGGTCAGTGCAAGTCGCAATCTGAGTTTCACATACATCCCGTTAGTACATTTTGAATTACGAAAGTCTGAAAAGGCCGTTTTTAGCCATATTGGAGGGCTTAGAAACAGTGTTTTTAAGGGCGCAATTCACCTCAGTTTTCAACGTCTTTTTTTTATTTGTTCCAGATATTTTTTTATTTTAGACATAAATTGAGATTAAATCTTCCTCTTAGGAAGTTTCTGTAGCTCTAATAGTTTTGCATAATGAGTCCTAAACGTCAAAATTTGCGCTTTACGGTTTTATGTACGCCACTAAAACCAAATTACATACCATACCGAAAAAATTTACATTATTTAATAATATTGTAGGCTATGATTTGACATACATAAAAACGAAAAAAAAAAATATTTTAGTGTTTTTAAACAAATTTTGAAGTTTTTAAATTTTAATTTCAAAATTCATCATTTTTATTAAATAATAAAGTATTATATTTTTTATATTTCAAATTATAGCGTACAACATTGCTATACACTGTGAATTTTTTGAGCGAGGGATAGGCGGCCGCCTTAATGTTACCTCCTCGTGTTCAGATCTGAGTGTGGTGTAGGTCTCTTCACCGCCATCCCTGCAGAAGACAATGGTGAATCACCGCTCACTCATACTCGCCTAATAGTACCCCCTGAGGCCGTCAATTTTCAAATTAATAAATATGACCGGCATAGATATAAATATAATTATTTAAGTATGTTTTTACTTTGCGTCATTCCGTACTATGAGTTTCGTTTTCTACCTTGTATTTCAGTCAACTGTTACTTTGGCTTTCAAATTAAGGATCCGTGAAGTTTCGGTAGACTGATAAGTAATTTACACTTCATAAGTAGGGCCACGATTTGTCGCGAGAATATTTTTGCCCCACTTTGTTTCAGTGTCTCTCGTGCACATCGGCAGCTTTGATTCGTGGTTATTGGCAGCGTGTCTTTGTTAAGACACGTTTCTCATTTGACTGCACCAATCAGAATAAGATTATTGTGACTCCTTACGTCTGTAATTTGCCAAGGCAAGTGAGAGTAAAATTATCCAATTACGGGCGATGTAGCAGACCTGTACACGTGCACATGACGCATCAAAACAAAATGTTGCAAAAATATTTTCACCATAAAATCGTGGCTCTATTAATAAGTACTGAATTACCACCAAGCGTTCGAATTTGAAACTTAACTTTTGCTTCAAAAAAATTCCTATCGCCTGCTTGTCTCGTTTGTAATATTCCTGTACTCTGCTTCGTAGAGTGCCAGTAAAATTTGAGAGTTCCGAAATAACTCATGTGTTGTGCACATTTAATGCAATTTAGGTCGACATTTTTTTGTTTTAAAATTATCATAGCAAACCAATTTCATAGTATGCACAGTTAAATTTGTCTTTTATTGTGACTTACACTGCAATATGCAAAACGTAAATAGCCTACCATCTGAACTGTCAAAATTCCCTAAAATTATACGAATGGGAACATAATTTCTTCAGCTGCAAAATCGAGATGAAGCTACTAAATTTCCATTCTACAAATTGGTCTCTATTTTTATGTCATTCGCTCGTATCTATGGACAAAGTTGTATTACATTATCGACATGTCTGCTTCAAATAGGCTATTTTATCTTTACCATGTGTACCAAATAGCTTACGTACCTTTCTCTTCTATAAAATCAAAAATGTTCAGAGTTATCCAAGTGATACTGTATTGTGTCTGGAAATGTGTTTTGCTACATCAATTTTTATATCCATTCGTCGTCGTGTAGGGCGTAGGCGTGCAATTGAAATGTAGAAGGGGAGAGAAAATGAGTGATGGAATACTATCCTGTTGTTAAGCAAACGCATGGTACAATGAAAAGGTGGCAAAGTTTAATTATTTTCCTGCGCCCATTGGTGGGAGAAACAAGTCATATGTCAGCTAACTTACCTATTTTGTCTTGGCATTCTGCTTAACGTTATATGCATGCATGTGTATATAACGTTATGCAGGAGATCAAGTAGATTCTTCCGCTGTCTGAATTTTCGAATTGATGTTACTACCGAGTAAGGTAGTACAACTATAACACACTGGACTCGCAATAGGGAGGATCCGGGGTTTGATTTCCGGCTGTGGCTATCCGAATTTTTGCTTTCTATGGTTTCCCGAAATCGCTTCAAGCGAGTACTGTTGCGATTCCTTAACAAATACGGTTTCTGATTCCTCTTCGTGTTCCTTTGATAGTGACAAATTATGCCACCGTCTCTAACGACCTAGTTGTTAACGAGAAGTGAAGCCCAGTTACCTGATGTTATTGTTGAATGCAATATCGACTTAGTATATTGTGGCCAAATGACAAAAGTTTCATTAAGTGATTGAAATTTACACATTTTTAATTTTTGTAGTGAACTAGTGAATACGTAACGAAAACAATTTATATAGCTTATAGTTAGCCAAATATTTAAACAAAATCATAATTACAAAATACAGTTATGCAGAATGATAGCCGTCATTCTTCATCAAATCTTATATGTGCTCTCATTTGATTTTCTTTATTCTAGTTTTTAATTTCTTAACACTACGAGTATATCACACCAGTGTATCTGTTGTCCAGTCATTATGTGCCGAAAGGAATGTGTATGTCTCTGAAAGGCGTAGAAATATCAAGACCGTAAGGCGAACTATATAAACTGCAGTATATTTCGAATAGTTATTATCTAACGGCGACCACACTTTACATAGTGTGTGCAAACGACTCTTATATTAGCTCACTGAAATTACAATAATTCAGGAACATTTATGAAAATTGAAACTTTGTTTCCCGAATTTGCATGCCAGTTGTTGACCCCACATGTAAACGCCATTTCTTGTTAGCCAGGATATTCTTATGTGATTTACTCCTTTACAGAAAGTCTTGTTAGGAAAATCGTTATATTGACAAATATTGGGTAGAAATACGGGACAGCCGTTTCAGGTCCATTTTTTTACCCTGATGTCATCTCCAAAGTGATATTGACCTTAACCCTCTCCCAGGAGTTGAATTCCTTAGTAGGTGATACGTTCCTTCCAATCGTGGTGGAAGTTTAAAAACCTCCACTTCTGTCGAGACCTGTAGGCCTATGTGCAGTTGGTGATCCAAACATAAATGGATTGCGAATGATAATTGGGTAAATGAACCGGAGCCCACATCACAAGTACACCAAGATGACTCCCTCTGTAAGTTTTATTAATTAGTAAAAATTAAAACTTAAGTAGTAGTTGATTCACTTGTGAATCCTCCAAAAATTTTTTTTTTTCATGTGGGTAAAGAGAGCATGATTGTAAAGAATCCTGATGAACAATATATTCCATATAGCTGTTTAATAGAAGCCCAAATACTGCAGTGACATATAGACGAGTAATTTGTTTGATTATGGATTGTTTTTATCATTTTCAAGAAATTTGTGTCTTAAATCCTATTCTCTGATGTTATTAGACTACGTTTAGTGACCTTCTGTAACAAACAAAACGGTTGAGATTAAAATAAAACTAAAAAATAAACATACACGCACATTTTTCTTGTTGTCCTAGAAAATGTCATAAGCATCCACTATTCTTCTTTAAGTACAAATATATCTCTCTCTTTCGGGAACCTTATGGCCTACTCTGTTTCTTTAGCTTCAGTAAATTTTGTAAATTATGAGAAAAATTTACTTTTTATATGTTGTACATATTTGATGTAATGTCTGTCAGTATAGACGTATTTGAGTGTAGAAGGAACTATTCCACCATATGTGCAGTAAATGGCGTCAGATAATGTGACTGACGTTATGTAATGTCTCAGTGAGCTCTCTCAGAACTGTTGAAATTTACTGAAATTGTACGAAACAGAATATGGCATTGGGGTGAGTGGCATTTAATATATAGGGGGAGGAGGAGATGTCCGGTTGCTGATATGCCGATCATCAATTTTGATGGGGCGAGGTCCAGAGGTACATCTTCGGAAAACTTTTGATTTTGAGATGCAAGATTGAGGGCTATTTAAGCAGTTTTCATACATTAACTTCACCTAGCGAGGTAGCGTAACGATAACACGTTGGACTCGCATTCAGAAGTACCCGGGTTCGATCCTCAGCTCCGGCCTTCCTGGTTTCGGTTTTCCGTGGTTTCCCGAACTCACTCCAAGTGAATGCTGGGATGGTTCCTTAACAGAGGCTATTGGCTATTGAAAATGACAAAAAAAAAACCTTTACCGTGTCTGACAATGCTATACAGAGCCCGATTTAATAGTTGTTTGAGATGCACTCTCAATGTCTCATTATACGATCGTATGCAGTGATACATATTTCTTACGAAGAGGTCCTCTAAGTTTAAAGGCTGTTCGATAGTGAAAAGATAGCTTACTATTTGTTCAAAGTAGACGTATCTTCTGACTATTTAGTTGTGTCTGTTCTGTAGTTCATGCATGTTGACATGTCAAAGTCAAAGTGTTTTCAATATTTTTGGAATGTTGTAATTGTGGAAATTAATTCACTTGCAAAATGATCATAGTAAAGTGTGATATATGTGTGTGTATGTGTATGTATATATATATATATATATAATAGATACACACAAAGATTACCTAATAAAATATTTAGTAACACTTGTGGAAAGGTTACCGTACTTCATGTAAGAGATCTTAAAATAAGGAAAAGTTGGTATATTTTCACCAGTTCGTTAAAAATGTAAAAGCATTTCTTAGACTAGTGTTAATTTTAACAAACAACTTCGCGGTATTTTCTTTGACAAGAATTATCGTACTGCTGTATTTCAAAATGTGTAAGTTGAGGAAACAGTAGAGTTTTCTTTTTATGTGCAGTTATGGAAAGAAATCGCGCTGAAAAATAAAATAGTACAACGAAAAAGTAATCAGAGGTTATGTCAAGTGTGTCAGTGTTCTGTACAAAAATGAAGTGGTGATATTTGCTGTTGCGAAGCCATGCAAGGAACGCAAATAGAAGAACGCCGGCTCTGGTGAAATGTGTTTGCGAGTGGTGCGCTCGCGCCCATCAAAGCTTGTTGCATCGAGTGGCGTGCGAGTGTGAGAGTTTTTCCCACACCCTCCAGCTATTGATCACGTTTACACTGTCGCGGAGCCAGAGCCAGTAAGTCCCGAGAACAGCTTCTGGCCCTTCCAACTATTTCGGTTGATACTGGTGAGTGGTCGCCGGAAATACACACACATTGTTTCTCTTACGCCGTTCAAACACTGCGCTCATTCAGTAGACGTTACACCATCTTCTAGTGCTGTGAGACGCTAAGTGGCAACTGGCAAACATTCCTATTATCTGTTTTTCTTACTAACATGTTTGACAGAACATATTTTTTAAGCATGTTCTTTAATGTAGATGTTTTTAACGATTATATTTTACTTGTTAAGGGGTTTGCACAGTTCAAAACTTAGCACTTAGAAGTACATTTACGAGTAAGTAGAAGCCTTGCAACACGTTGAATGCACGCAACAGCGAGATTACTGCCTAAGTACAACCAATTGCAACACGCTTTGAATGTCTTATTGATGGCCGTACAGATTATCACCAATGCCATTGTTAAGAACTTGAAGCAAAACGGCAAGGAAATAATAATTACGAGACATATAGTAGTCATATGCTAGTAGGCTATTTACTTATTAGAATTAAACATTATGTTGTAAAATACATTTCTGCTTCTTCAAAATATCCAGTCTACAGTAATTTTGAAAGCTAAACCAAGTTCGCACTATTCAGTTAGTTACGCTTCGATTCAAACCAGTGCGGTGTAAATATTTCTGAGTAAAGTAAGTGAGAGATTTTGGTCAGGTGAAGTCACACGAGGTGAGTATGGAGCAGCGCCGGAATGAAGGGGCGGGGTAAACGGGAGATCCCCGAGAAAATCCGGGGGACCGACCCCGCCGGTCATCGAACCTGAATTCTGTGTTAAGTTTGTTACTGTATAAAACCCTTTTAATCTCGTAAACTAGTGCAGATATGCGTTATGAGTTGTTTCTTTTCGCAACTTCACATTAAACTCATAAAATTAGATACGTGTATAACATTTTAAGAACTTGAATGAATATGCCCTAAACGTTTTTATAAAATACTTACGTGTACAGCAAAATTTAATTACGGCACTAACAAAACTCACGTTGACACAAAAGTACGCCATCTAGCTGTAAAATCGAAATTTATTCCTGTTTCTATTATGCATTCCTTTAAGTAATGAGTAGAACAGTGATCCGGTACTCCCATTACCTTCTAACTATTGGCCTAGTTAACAATGAATAATGTATTTCTTGCGTTCTTCTTGCCAAAAGAAAATACATCGAGTATAAGGGCTTTTCAGTGTGTACGTTCTAAATCATAGAAAACATTTATGAACCAAGAGGAAATATTACATACACGAATTACCAATACTGCCAATCTTACAAATAACATACGCTGGTGGGGTTAACGTACGCGTTTGCACTGCTTTATTTGCAGGAGATTCTTATTGCAAAACGCTGTTAGAAACGGTATGGCTGTTTCTACTTACGCCATGCATCCCTATTTCTACTGGTTTTGCAATAATTATTTTTTAAGGTTAAATGATAACATATCAGAAATCTGTCTGGCAGTTCTGTTTTTGTTTTCAAGACAAGAAACTTTACGGTTGCGACTAATAATTCAGTTAATTATTAACTGGCATGAAAAAAATTAGCTAACATGTTGAACACAATTTTAAATAAAACTGCCAAACAATTTTTCGATCTCTGCTCTCGTTTAGGCTTAAAAATAATTATCGCGAAGACAGTTTAAACAGAAGAGCGTAGCCTAAATTCTGTTCCTGTATACTGTTATAAAAAATCACATTTCAATACCTTACCTGGATTTGAAGTTAGAATATGCAGTTCCAAAGCAACTCCCATGGAAAAGTCATGATCTGCATACAGTCCATTATGGTCGCCTCAGGTAGATATTTTTATTCCAAGATGAAAATAATCTTTGTTGTAGACTATTCCGTATTTAATTCCGTTGAAAGGGGTCTGGGAGGCGCATTCAATAGCAGGTGATTCTAAATATTATTTTTATCCGGTTTTATTCTTAAGCTACGACAGTCACCTCAAAAAATATAATAGTATAAATAATTATGTTCTTATCTGTTTATTTTTTATCATTATACTGCTTTCGCCCAATTGTATTAACTTATTCGTACCTTAAACATTTATGTATGACTGTACGTTTCTACCCGCATGTTTCATACTTTGCAACAAATATAGTACAAAACATCATCACTTTCATGCATGCAGCGTTTATGAAAATTTACTCGGTTAACCCTGTTGAAGTAAACTTTAGCTCAGCTCGTTCGATAAGTGACCTGATTAAAATTTACTCGCGTTAAATAGTGTGTTGTTTACTCAGTTAATTCTGGGCTTGCCCTGCTCAAGACCAGGGCACTGGTGTCAGCAGACTAAATGGCGCCAAAAAAAATTATGAACACCATCAGTTGTAAAAATATGACCAAATCAATTGTGACGTAAAACCATACGCACGGCGTTCAAAGTATCGATGAAAGAATCACAACGCGATATTAAAAGTGGGGTTTTAGTGCTTGAAAATTACTTTTTATCTAATATTATGGAGAATACAAATGTATTATGTTTGTTCGTCAGTGTTAGCACAGTTTTTTAGTCTGCTGTTTTTCTTTGGGCATAATAAAACTTATAAAATTGTGTTATGTCGTAATTAGGTAAATTATTTATCAAAGGGAACGGGTAAAATATTTTGGCTTACTTTGAATTACAGCCCTGAACTACTTTTAGGCGTTCGAGTACATTATATATATATATATATATATATATATATATATATATATATATATATATATTATATATATATAATGGCTATTGAGAAAACAAGTCATGTTACCGACCGAGTTAGAGGGACTAAAACATGATTGCATCAACATATACAACATAAGCACAAAAAAAAATGGCGATTTACAGGTTTTAGAATTCAGTATTCACGTGCCACGTGTGAATAAATCGAATATGCATTTGACGTAATTGTTTTTCGTTGCAATTTATTCAGTGTATATATCCACCCTCGAAAGAAACTTGGTAAGAACTTATTTTCCTTCCTCTTTTTCGAATTAATGCTCTTAGGCTTATTTTGCACATATTCGTGTTCTTTGTATGTTAAACTGTCAGCAGTTAACCGTGCGTGAGTTTTGTTGTTGAGGGGGTGAGTACATATAAAGTGTTTATTTAAAATTAAGGTTGGGGTGGAGGAATAAAGTAACACTATAGGTCATTCGGGATAAAGTGAGCACTAAAAATTTAACCTTTGCTAAATATCGCTAATTCTTACTGCATATAATTCTACATTTAACTATAGTTTCTCTACTGCTTGTATGGTTGGAAGTGAACTTGCACTATATATTTCCGTGAATTTTCAAATTTAAATACAACAATACAGAAACAAAATCAACCGAAATCGACATAGTTGAATTGTATATAACTAACATACTTTTTCTTACTAAACTGTATTTATTCGTGACGACTGCATAATTTATTTTACACGCGCAAACATTAAGTAGCCTGTCCAAAGAGGTTAGGCTATGTCCTGTCGTTAGCCGTTACGTGCGAAAAGTTACGAATTGGCTGAAAATTGAAGCAGGACTTTTTTAAGTGCTCACTTTGTCCCGAACCGCCTGTACATGATTTTGCGTAAGATTATTACTGAAAAACATTGGCGAGTTCGATTTATGTTTTTGGAAGAAGAATTGTAGTAGACGAACATTATTCTGTTTAAGGGCATTACTTCAGTAAACAAATTTTTTTTCTTGGTTATTAGTAGCAGATTATAACTACACGGTGTATGTAAATTATCCTACTTAATATACTCTGGGTTCCCATTGTTAACATAATAATTTAATTTAGTTCAACTGAAAAGCTTTTGCGTATTTTATATTCACCATTGTTTATTTCATACCCTAAATACTATTTACTAAGTCATTTTAATAAACACAAGTGGGCCAGGCAATCATTTAGTCAACTTAAAGTGCCATTCGGAACACAGCTTAAGATTAAGGCCTGAACAAGCAACTGGAAGTAGTTCCACTATTAAGACACCATCCATAGTGAAAATTGGACGCGTTTTAACTGAAGAGGAGTTGTACATTGCATATGTTTGCGAACCTAAGAAACTTGTGTATACTCTGTTTAGTACATTTGAATAGAAATTTGTGCAGTTGCTGTTAATATGTCGCAATGCAAGTCAACATTTACTGTTGAAATGTACATATCAGGTTCAATTTAGAACCAAAAATGTCGTCTGACACAGCATTAAACATCTATTGCGTCACTGATTTAACACGGGAAATGTTTACTGTTTGCTAAGCTTTAGTAAAACATGTCAATATATGATATTCTTCTTTCTTTTTTGGCGTGTCTTCATCTGACAGGACCAATGATAACCGTTACTGACTTGATTGACATTCGCCTTTTAAACTACATAACCCTCCTGTAATCAGACAAGGTGCAGTCCACTAGCCCACGCTGTTTTGCAAAATACGGACGCACGGAAGGTTCTTACGGTCGTCTGCAAAACTTATAAGATGAATGCTCTCATAAGTGTCAAGTGTACTGAAATTATGTGGAACAGAGTGTACGAAGAGTTTTGAAATGTAGTCGTACTTCGTATGCTTAGGGAAGACATGAAGAAGTACTGGAGTATTGTACGAGTGTTTCTACTCCAATGGCTGCAGTCGCCTGCCTTGTGGAGACGACCATCCTCCCTCGCCGCCTCAGCGACATTAAGTAAAGCACATAAAACCCATTTAGATAAGAAGTTCCCTCCATCCGTCTCGCTAACTGCCCGATGTGTTCGGCCCGGGTAATACACCCACGTGCCGATATGCCTAGGAGAAGGGGAAGACAAGGTTCTGAAGACGGCCGAGGGTGAAGTATGTTTCGTTGGTAAGGGAAGGGGGAGAGGTGCGCATTCCTCCGCTTCCCAGGGCGCTTTACGTCCCGGCACGTTAATTGAAAAAGCTGATAATGAGTTAATTGCTCGCCGTAATTCATGTTGGCGCTCGTATGCTGTCGCGGCGGACGCGCCGAAGATGTGTCGGTATTGTTTGGCAGCCGCAGCTCGTCTGCGCGCGATGCCATCGCCCGGTATCTCGTCTTCGATGAACCGTCCCGTGCGAAAGCCCGCTGTGTGGTTTAATTGCGTTCTGGCGGGGAGTTATTTCGGTGCGGGAAGACGAGCCGGTTGTTTCAAGAGGTGAGGAAATCTGTGGGTGGGGGAGCAGTGTGATGAGAATTGGGGGAGGGGGGTGAAAATAATGGGTGTTAACGGCCGCGGCCTTTCTCCAAATCGCCCGTGCCGCAATTTGCTTGGAATCTCAAGGCTGGCCATCGCGGAAGGGGCGAGATGTGCGGAAAGGTGGCCAAGCATGCGGTCGTGAGATGAGTCTAACCTCGTCCCGGGTTTGAGTCCTGGTGAGAATACTCCAGTCTTTCGCGTGGGGCGAACGTCGTGGGTTTCCTCCATGTTATCCAGTTTCCCTCGCCCCCTTGTTTTCCATCGTTACTCCAAAAAACTATTTTTAGCCATGTTAGAGATCTCGGAAATAGTATATTTAAATAAGCGTGACGTTTTGAAAACACTTCATAATTCTTCTGTGATATACATTTTATTTTCGAAGATAGGTAGGCCTACTTTAGAAACGACTTTTGCAACAACTTGTTTCAATGCCTTACGTGCACACTTGCAACTCTGTTTGGTTCGTGGTTATTGGCAGAATATAATAGGGCAGAGGCGTGGCTCATTTGACTGCACCAACCAGAACAATGTTACCACGACACCACACGTCCGTGATTTGCGGGTAGGACCCCGAGACGCCGAAAGTTCAAATCAGCAAATCGCAGACCATCAAGCAGAGAAACAGACGTGCACGTAAAATTTAAACATATTGTTGCAGAATTCTTTTCACCAATCACTGGTTCTAAGTATTACGAATAAATGCGTATTTCTGGCCAACTGCAGTGTAGTTGAGGTATACGGCCTAAATAGCTAAAGTGCCAATTGGGACAGTGCATGCAGGTGTGGTATGGTCGCGCGACCGGCCACGCGCAGGTTCTTTATATTGTAATTACTCGAGGCGCATCGCATTAACACTTGGGCCGAGGCGGCCGTTGTGACAGGCCGGCCCCGCCCCTCGCATGAAGTATTGTCGGGGCGTTGTGTCTGATATGGGCGCGGGTCTTCACTGAGAACACGCCGGCTCCTCGACCTTCCTCCTAGCCAGTTGGCAAGCAGGCTACCCATATCACCTCGTCATGCTCTTATTGTTCTTCATCTCTTCGTTCATGCAACACTTCACCTACATTTATTTGAACATTTCACAACTGAAGATTGGCTAACTCACAAATATATTTGGCAGTTATATTAAACATAGTTTTTGCTGTGATGTCTATTTTTTTTTAAGGGAAGAAATAATTTTCGACTAAAAATCCGACTAACAAAATTTTCGTTCGTTACGTATTTAGCTAAAATCATACTTAGAGATGATGGTTGATCGCGGGAAAACTTGACTGTTTGCTTGGTTTCAACGAACGTTCAGCATATCAAAAGCTCAGTGGTCTTTTCCTGTATGTGGAGCTGTTACCCAATTTGACTAAGCCAATAAAAATCCCTCTACTGTAATATTTGATGCCTATTATTGGTCTGCAGACAGCTACGTTTTGTCAGTGTCTTCAAGGCTATGTGGACGCAAAATTTTTTCGTGATTTACTATAATTAGGGACTGGAAAATTTCGCGAATTCATTGACCTGTAGGCTAGCATCTATTCTGATTTGCATACTCAAGCCCCGTCATTCGTTCATTGCCTGTTGTCCCACTGAGTAGCAGCTACTGGACAAATAGTCGAGGTTTGAGTATGCATAGGATAGTTGATTCTAACCTACAGGTCATTGAATTCGCGAAATTTTCCAGTCCCTAACTATCATCTCTAATCATAGTATTTGCTGTCTTGGAAAAATTAGCCAACATGGTGAATACTACCTTTAAAACAAAACTCTGAGACAGATTTTTTACATTACATGTGCTCTCGTTTAGGTTTAAATAGTAATGATTGCGAAAACAGTTGAAACAGGATAGTATGGCCTTAATGCACATATATAGAGACCTGCACATTTCATGTTATTTTCTATCTGCAGGCTAGACTGCAAACTGTTGTTGGCTCTCTCGAAGTCTTCCATTAATGTCCTGGCTTGCAGCGGGGAACGCATTTGGCCAGTAATCAAAACTTCCGCGGAAAAGTAACCAATCGCAGGAAAGGAAGTCAAATATGAAAATTACATCACGTAAGAGACAGTTAGTAGGGCCACGGTTTTGTCGCGAAAAGATTTTTGCCCCACTTTGTTTCAGTGACTCACGTGCACATCGGCAGTTCTGTTTCAAGGTTATTGGCAGCGTGTCTTTGTTCAGACACGTTTCTCATTTGACTGCACCAATCAGAATAAGATTATTGTGAGTCTGTACGTCTATAGTTTGCCAAGGCCAGTGAGAGTAAAATCATCCAACCACAGACGATGTAGCAGAGCTGCAGGTGTGCACATGACGCATCGAAACCAAATGTTGCAAAAATATTTTCGCCATAAAATCGTGGCTCTAACAGTTAGTTATCAAAAACTAGGGAGCGGTAGTTTGAGATTTGTATTGGATGTTTTTAACACTGAGCGTGTTTGGGTTGTTCCTGATAATCACAGACGTGTGGTGTCGCAGTAATCTTGTTCTGGTTGGCACAGTCAAATAAGCGACACTGCTACACAAAGACACGCTGCCAATAACCATGAAGCAAACCTGCAGATATACACGTTAGACATTAAAACCGAGTGGTACGAAAATATTTTGGTGAAATCTAACGGTCCCTTACCAACTGCATCACAGATTGCGTTCAATACTGTAAAGGTCAGTGACGTATTGTCTGTTCCCAAATAATAATGCAATTTTGCATGTTTTAAAAAAAATGTGGGCGTGATAACTAGTCATCCGGATATTTCGCAAAAATTAATTTGAAAAGACTTAAGATTTCAATTAGCCATAACAAACTTGACAACAAATGGAAAATAGAGAAAACAAAGTAACATTCCTTTGAAGTCTTATAACCTATTGGAATTCTTTCTAATACGTAAGTATAAGCCTGCGTTATTCAATTTTTCTTTATGTGGATAGGTTGTCATACTGTTATTTTAAACTACCAGCTTACACTTAGACAACGAGTGAACACTCTAAATCTTAATGAGTGAATATTCACTTTTTCACGCTGATGGATGGAGCAGTTTCAACAATTTGAATCAGTGAAATTAGTCACTGTTTAATTTGTGAATATTCACTGATTTCCTTTAAGAATGCCAACATTTCACAAGTGAATCAGTGAATATTCACACTTTTTTCAGTTGTTTTCAAAGAACAGTCTTCACTCATTTAATCAATGAAAAATTCCTGGAAAATCTGTGGACATTCACTACTTAACTTGTGGAATGTTGGTACTCCTTATCGAAATCAATGAATAGTCACCAATTCCAGTGTTTTCTCACTGATTCAGTTTATTGAAACTGCTCCATCCATCGGCGTTAATCAGTGAATATTCACTAATTCAGATTTAGAAGGAAGTATGACTTGAAGATTTAGAATGAAGTATGTCTTGAAATAGATGATTCACTGTTGTTTGTTTCCTGGCATTAAACATTTTGTTATTTAAATGTATAATTAGCCTGCATATATACACACATATAACTGTACTTCGCATTTTTTTTCTGAAAAATTCTATATGATAAAGATTGGCCTATTTATCTTTAAAACATTTGTTATCTGTTTGTTTCGCCAGAGCACCGTATTTCGGGATCGGAAATCACGTAGGTACTTACACCGTGAGCTTCGATGGTCTCCGCCTAGTGCGTGTAATTATTCCGCGCTGTTTTTATTTAGACGTGGCAATGCCGCTCGTTGATTTTCCTCTGCGACAGATGAGCATTATAATTGTGCTGTTCTCGAGACGTCGTCGAGAGACGCGAGTACTGGGACCAGCAAGGAAGTCGGTGGGAGTTCTTCACACGCACTGGCGGACGGCCGTCGGATGTTGACGTCGTTGCTGAACGTCGCCAGGCAGGCAGGGACAGATGTCGCCGACACTTGTCGCCTAATTTGGTTCTGGGCGGGCTCCTGCTAATTGGACCAGCACGTCGTCCTTGGTGCCGTGTGACATACGGCGATGGCGCACCGCTGTTGGTTATTTCACAGGCCGGGCGTGAGGCTGTTGTGAAATATACCGCCGAGTCGGTTTGTCACGACAATCTCGTTATAGGCGTGGCCGTCGTCTTATGAGGCTGTGTCACCTCATTTGTAAAAATAATATTCATTTCGTTAGGCTATAATAAATGAAGGGTGTGACAAATTACCGGCTATGTCTCTATAGAAACATTACGTTCTACAAGTAGGTACGTATTACTGGACTATATTGGTACTAAGAGCTATTTATAGGTCGTTGGGGATAAAATAAGTACTAAAGATTTAACCTTTGAAAAAAAAATCACTAGTTGTTACTCTATAATTCGAATAATTAAGCATTAACAATAGTTACCTTACTCGTACAGTTGGCAGAGAGTCACCTAATGTAATTCCGTGTATTTTCCTGTTTACATGCAACAATTTTAATCTTGCCAATTACACAAGTTATCTTACACGCGCGAAAATTAAGTGACGTGTCCAGAAAGGCTAGACATTGCCCGTTGTCAGCCGTTACGTTCTGGAATATACGACTTTGCTGAAAAAGTGCGCACTTTACTCGGAACCGCCTAGTCTTTATTACATACTGAAGGATAATTATTGATTTTAATTTAAAAATAAGCTTAATAATTTCATAACTACTCTTGAATATTTCGAATACAATGTGCATAATGAAAGTTAATGTAACTAGCTAAGTTCATATTAAAACTTTTTCAAATAAATATGTTAAATATTGAGTCATAAAGGAGCTAAGAATCTTGCAATATGATTACTGACATCTGCTCTTTATTACGTTAATTTTTCTTCTGATTGTCGAATATGTCTTCCCCCTTTCCACAAATCTCACGTGCTGCCGTTGCTCTAAAATACGATGTGCTGCCTCGTGGTTTTGCCTTTCATAGACACGTAATGTAAAACTTAAACACTGATGTAATCAAGGATATCGGTATGACTGAACCTTCTTTATAAGAATAACCCTTGTCTGGACAGCTCGTTTGAGATGAATTTAAAATGCAACGTCGTACTAAGTTATATTTCATTTCTTTATTACTATCTTTAAATCTTAATTTTAGATATATGTACTAGCTGTCAGGCTACCAGTTGTACACACTTCAAATCCTCTATGCAGTACGCATTGAAGACTTGGTTTGTCGCGCACGTGTAAATTGTTACAGAATTTGTTTGTTTAATGTATTTCTTTTAAGTTGTGACTGACACGAGTCCAACTACTACTTACATTAAATCTACAACAAGAGCATTTGTGTTGTAACAACAAATATCACAAAACATATTTCCTCCAGTTAGTTTACTTTATACAAACACCTATATCATTTACGTTTGGAAATTAAACCTAGTATCACCAAAATTTTTTATTCGTCATTCATTGCAATCTGCTGTAGTTGGAAAACGTACGCGTAGAAAATTTACAAAGGATAATTAACGCAACAATTATTAAAATTAAATAGTATAAATTATGTTAATAACTGTGTGCATTGCACAATATTTTAATATAAAGTTTAAAACGTCAGTCAATTATTCAAACAGTGCAAATAGGTATAGGCGGTTCGGGATAAAGTGAGCACTCAGAAAAGCCCTGCTGAAGTTCTACTTTCAGATAATTCGTATCTTTCCGCGTGTAACGGCTGACGCCTGGAAACATCTATCCCCTCTGGACACATCACTTGAAGTTTGCGCGTGTAAGTTAAAACGTACAGTCAGTATGAATCGATACAGTTTGATAAAAAAAATACAAATTATTGTATACAATACAATTACAACGATTTCGATTGATTTTGTTTTAGTTTTGTTGAATTTAAATAGGAAAATACAGGGAACTATATTGCGTAACTTCGCTGCCAACCTTACAAGCAGTAAGGGGATTATGTGTCATGTTTTATTATATGCAGTAACGGCTAGTGATATTTTTCAAAGGTTAAATTTTTAGTGCTCACTTTATCCTGAACGACCTATAGAGACCTACTAGTTTCGCGTTGTTTTCTGACAATGTACTATACTGTAAGCTGTTGTACGCTCGCTCGAAGTCTTCCACTGGGCTACAATGGCATGGATTGCAGCGGGCAACTATTCGAGCCAATAATTTAAGGCGTATGGAATGGCAAGACGTCGAGAAAACTACTGGAATACCCAATCGTCGATCAAATCTGAACTACTCGTCATAATTCCATGAGTTTTTTTTGCTGAGTAGATATTTCATTAGCCGACGTCTGTATATACAGCACTAGGCGGTAGTTCGCTTTTCTTTCGTGTAAAAATTAAAAATTATTTTTTTTTTTTTTAGAAAGATAAGGCTTGAAGCCACAAAATCCGTAGAAATGGAAAATCTTAATTTTTTAGTTTGTAATGTGATAGTATCCAGGCATCTATAATAACCGAATTTCAAAATTACTCACGTTTTAATTTGCAAATATTTTTTCTATTACAAAACCTCTCGCGCCCAGCTTTATGGATGTTAAATTTATTTTCAAATCAAAATGCGAGTATGTTTGAAATTCGGTTATTGTAGAGGCATGGATGTTATCACATCAAAAACTATGAAAATTATTATTTTTTTTTTTCGTTTCTATGGATTTAGTGGGTTTAAGCCCTTATTTGTCTAAAAAAAAAAGTTTTTTTTTATTTTTTTACTTGGAAGCAAACCATACTACCGTCCAATGCTGTATAAACGTATGTACGCTAGTAAAGTATCTACTCAGCAAAGAAGTCTCATCGAATTATGATGAGTAGTTACGATTTTATGGACGATTGAGTACCCCAGTTGTTTTCTCGACTTTTGTCTTGCCATACTCCTTAAAGTTCCACGGTAGTGTGACCAATAGCATGTAAAGTAGTCTGACATTTCGTATAAATGACATCACTTAAATATTGGTGAACAATACAATCACATATTTTGCTCGAGTATGTAAAGAACTGTAATGTCTACTCTGTTACCAAATAACGCGAATTTCGCATTTCTCTACAGGTAGAATTTCATGTATGTGCTATAAGTAGAGACCTGAAAAATTCGCGTTTTATTTTAGGCGCAAGCTAGAATTCCAGCAACTATAGGTCTGTATCACGTCCACAATTGGCCGTTGACTTATTCGACACTTCCTGGAAGTAGCTGAGCCGATAATAAAACTATAACTGAATACAGACCCATTTGACTGTGTCAGCGAGCAGCTAATAAACAGCGGTTATCAGATTCAGTACACAGATATTCTTGGAGACTATCCTACAACTCAGTGAACCCGCGAATTTTTCCGGCCTCTAGCTATAACTAGGGCTAGTAATATTTCGAGAGTTCAACGACCAACATGCAAGGCTCCATTATCCTGAGTATACCGAAGCCCTAACATTTGTCCATTACCTGCTACTCATTCAGACAGCTGACAATGAACGAATAGACGGGGCTTGAGTATGCATAGGACATTGGATTCTATCATGCAGGTAATTGAACTCGCGAATTTTTTCTAGCCCTAACTATCACGTAATATTGTCTATTCTTTTTATGTGTAACCATAACGACGCTATTTTAGCGACTTCGTCACAATAATCGCTTATGTTTGCTGCAATGAATGCAGCGCGCGTCAAACGCGACCTGAGAACGTTCGTAGTCTGTCTCATGAACAGAGACAGGAAATTTCGCTAAAAGATTTTTGCCTCACTTTGTTTCAGAGCCTTACGTGCGCACCTACAGCTCTGCTTTGTGGTCAGTGATTGGATGCCGTTACACCCAGCGTGTGGAGGTTAAACCCGCAAATCACAGACGTGATGTGTCGCAGTTATCCGTGTACTGATTGGCACAGTCAAATGAATAACGAATCTGCACAAAAATACTCTGCCAATAACCATGAAGTTGAGCTGCAGGTGTGCACGTAAGGCACTGAAACAAAGTGGGGCAAAAATATTTTCACCAGTAATTCCCGTCCCTACTCATAAACTTGTCTAACACTTTCGCTGACATTGTTTTCCTACGTCCATTTTGCATCACAAATTCATTTTATATGGGTTTATCTGATTTTAACATTGTTTCACCATATTTTGCTCAGTGCGAGTAGATTGATTAGAAAATGGGGACCGGGCTGGCGCAGTGGCTAGAGCTATCGCGTCCCACAAACTGGGTTCGATTCCCGGTGGGGTTGCCCCCAGATATTCGAATTTGGGGATCATGCCAAACGATGCTTTTGATCGGCGGGTTTTTCGGGAATTTCCCGTCTCCCTCGCCCTGCTCATTCCGGCACTTCTCCATTGCAGAGTCAAATTTCTTATCGTCCTTCAGGGCAGCAAGCACATTATTAACAGGACCCAGTCGTATGTCTGCATCTCAGGTACTCTGCCCATACGATATTTTAAGTTATTAGAAAAGTAAATATATCGGATTAACTTTTAATGACTCTAAACAGCTGTTAAAATAAAACGTTCAGTCTTTCGTCGAAAAGGCTATAATTGCGCTTTCGTTGCAAGAGAGCCGTCTTCGTAATTTCTGTCCTGCGGCGAAAAGAGGGTTGTGGGCTGCCATTCCCAGTTTATCTTTTACCGGAATTCCTAGAAATCTTCTAGAACCCGATGTTTACCTTTTACCCCGCACACCCACCCTTCTACTTTCTCAGCATGCTGGAATGTTTTCTCATGAGGGGAAGACGGGGGGGATGTATTTGTACACAGTCACAGGACAGTTTCTGTGGCGCATTTAAAATCGGGGACAATTTACAAGTTGCGACGGGGGCGAGTAGGAGCGTGCAAGAAGGTGCCATGTGCCGTCAGTCTGTCGATGCCTCTCGTGCGTGTAAACTGTTTATTTACATTGGCCCGTGCGGAGGATGATTTCAGATCCAGAGGCGCCCTGCTTGCAGTTCAGTTCTGGAACGTTGCCAGCCTCGTGCTAATAATAGACAGCCGCGTGCACAGTCGGCACTTGCTACTGACTAAATACTTTCTTTCAACATCCGCGTCAGAGTACTCACTGTAGCTATCCGATTTTTCATTATTTTTGCGCGTAAAGTTCACCAAATGCGGTCTTTGGAAATTAGTAGTAAAATGAACTGGCCAGAATTAATTAGGGATAAATAGTTGAATGAGACGTGACATCAAAACTCATTTTTTAATTTCATCCAGATATTTGATACAATACGGTACGCTGTCAAGCACAGAAAGATTTACTCATTAGTGATAACGGACGATGTATGACATCAGTAAGACAACACAAGGAAAATCAGCCACTATTGCCTAGTATAATGCATGGTATCTTGGAACGGCCATAACTGCTATAGCTGGTTCGGGATAAAGTGAGAGAAAAAACCGCTACATTTCTGTTTTCAGCCAATTCGTATCTTTCCGCGCGTAACGGCTAACCTCTCTGGACACGTCACGTGATGTTTGTGCGCGTGTGAGATAAATTGTGCAGTCCGTAGGAATATATACAGTTTGAACAAAAAAAATTAATTATGTAAAACACAAGTTGAGTTTATTTCAGTATTGTTACATTACTTTTATGTACACCTTTCTATCTTTGTGTCAGACGTAAGCAGTGTGCAATATTAACTTAGCCATTTCATCTTTTTTCTTTATTTAGACAGTTCTGGATGGTGTTATATATTGTCAACTTGTTCATTATTTCACATCGTTACCGTTAATACTCCGTTAGGTAGATAATCGTTGCTCCGTATTATATATTTAATATCTAGCATCGTTGTGATAGTAGTTCTGTAATGATATCCCATTAGCAAATGTCAAACATAGCATTATATATATATATATATATATATATATATATATAATGGACGAGCGAAATTACCCAACCCTAAATTAAATTTACAAAATCATAATTGAATCTAAGTATCATAATTACGAAACCTAATTACAATTATTACTAAAGCCAATGGGTACTATTTTAAACATAAAACTGTCATGTGCTTGACTTATTGTTTTGTAAGAAATTGTAGTGTAAAATGTAATATGTCCAGTAAGACATGTTATATTTATGTAAATGGTACAGTTGAAGAAAAGGTGATATAACGCCTTAACTGCGCCATGAATAAAGACGATATTAAATTAAATTATAGAAATCGGAACTACACACGGCAATTCGCTACCTACCGTACAATGATTAAAGTAACTATTGTTAATATTATGTGCAGTAACGTGTAGTGAATTTTTACTGGTTCAATCTTTAGTGCTCACTTTATCCCGAACGACCTATATATTTTGTAGAATACGCTGGCAGGAAAGATTCTCGCGACTTTCCACCATCTGTAAATGTAGCGTCCCTGCCACATTGTGATGGTTAGGCGAGTACTACGCCCCACGCGTGGTCGGTAAGCTTGTCTTTCGTCGCGAAACTGCGCGTGCCATTTCAAGCTGGTGACCCTCCAAGCTTCGTTGAATCACACCTCACATGCTCTGGCGGAATGTAGGGGGAATTGCCGCTGGAATGTGTCCACACCCCCTCCTCCTCTCCAACTACCGTCGTGTTCCCGTGCGCGAGAACAGTGCGACCCTCGCGGTCAATGTGGCCAACTTTGCGATTATCTCGTCGCATACGCGGACTTGCAAGTTCGTAGTTGGACTTTTATGGTACGCTGACTCAGGAATGGCTTTACTAACGTTAATTCTACCACAGGTTAGAAAGATCAATGTTAAAAGTTTGGCATAGGAAACATTTCTGCCGCTTGAGCACTGGTACTGGTAATACTTGTCAACTGACTAATCACAGAGCTTTCCTGAATTTATGTTACATATGGTTGATATTTTAAGAGCTAAAATTGGTTTGCTTTTCACTTTAAAATTAAATGACTTCTCTCTTTACTACGTCTAGTTAAAATTAATTTTACTATGGTTTCGTAATTTTTTTTAGGTACGTTAGCGATTGCAGCGAAAGTGGCGGCAGAAAATTCCGCTTTGTCAAACTCTCCCATAAGAAAACACATTTCCTTTCTAACCTGTAGTAGAATTAATCTTGCCTTTCCTTATATACTATGCTTTTGGCTTAGGCAAAGTGTGTGAGATGTACCTAGCTACTTTAACGTACCGAACGAAGTATTCTATCATACTGAGATTAATAAATTTCTTGGTAGGGGACGGAACATTAAGAGAAAACCACGTGTTGTTACTACTACCTTGGACAGGTTATTGGCAAACGAAATGTATGGTTTGCCTGAAGCAGGGTTGGTGTATCGAACAACGGCAAAATGAAGCTAATGAAACGCGCGAAAAGTAAAACGGCGTCAGCAACGATGTGTTTGTGGTAGGGAAAAAAAAAATTCGCGAGTCTAATGACTCACGTGAAGGTAAGTGGGCTTTACTCTCGTCGACAGCGAAGTCACAGAATATTTAGGAATACAGAAGTGAAATAGTCGGCAGGAAGGCGAACTCAGTCACACACGCCAGCAAAATGGCTTCCCTGGCCAGCATCATGGCGGAAACACCTACTGCCAATCAGCGTGAGGCAGCTGCTCTGCTAGTCGGTAGCCAGGCCAATAGGAAACCTGTAGTAAAATGCAGGAGCCAAACAGACACGGGGCTGGAGTCTACAGCCTCGGGCAGCCAATAAGCGGCCAAGTTCGCCTATATCAAATGAGCCGCCACGTCATTTCACGTCTGTATTACTATTTAGTCTGTGGCGAAGTCATGAGAACCGGTGAAACATAACTTGGTTCAATGACAGGAGTTAGGAGAGGAGTCAGATGAGGGGGGAGTTCACGCAAAAATTTTATTATTTTTATAATTTTTATATTTGTACGATATATTGTTAGGGGCCGGAAAATTTCGCCGATTCAGTGACCTGCGTGTTAGAATCCATTGTCCTGTGCATATTCAATACCCGTCTATTCGTTCATCGCCCGTTGTTAATTAGTGGACAAATGGTCTGGGCTTGAGTATGCACATGACAGTGCATTCTAACATACGGGTCATTGAATCCGCGAATTTTTCCGGTCCCTATGTATTGTTTGTTTTGTAGACGTATATTGTGACTATTTTTCACAGTAATGAACATTTTATAACTTTCATAGTTTTTGTATAATGGCAAGTAAAAGCCAAAATTTGTATAAAATAGTTTTATACAAGAAACGAAAACCAGTTGTCTTACAGAAACGAAATAATTCTCACTGAAGATCAGTGTCGCGGGCTACAACTGGACACGTATAACAACATTGCAATTTTTTTTATATAAAAGAACATAAAGTTGTATTTTTTTATTACAAATTCAACATTTTTTTAAATATCGCAAACACTGAAAAAACGTTTTTGTGGTTACTGCAAAACACTTTGTCGATATGGACCTCACCAAATTTTTTTGTAGTGACTACTAAAATTTTTTGCTTCCCCAATAATGTTTTGCAGTGATAACCAAAAAATTTTGTAACCAGTGCAAAAATATTTGGTGAGGTCCATATTGACAAAGTGTTTTGCAGTCACCACAAAACCGTTTTTTCAGTGAATGTTCAATGCAGTTTTTTATTTATGTCCAGGCGTAGCCCGCGATACTGTTCTTCAGTAGGATTTATTAATTTTTATTTTTGTGTGTCAGTCTTCGTTTCTTGTATAAAACTGTTTTATGCAAATTTTGGCTTTGACATACCATTATACAAAAACTATGAAAGCTAGAAAATGTTCATTGCTGTAAGAAAGTGTCACAATATATGCCTTTATAACAAACAAAGTCCCGTACTATTATTAAAACAACTAAAATTTAGCAAGGAACCCCCTCTTAAGAGGGTGTGACACATAATTCAACGCTAATATCATTAATCTATAACTGTAGGTTTCGTGAAGCCAATTTGCGAAGATTAAACAATAGCAATCCTAGACAATAGTTTTAGCTAACGTTTCAAACAAATTTGTTTCCAGTGTTACGAACTTCTGAGTCACAATCTCTGACGCTGGAACTTCGTGCATTTAACTGCGGCGCAAGAGATCACGCGTAACGAATTAGTAATTCTGGATAAATATTTACTCATAAAGTTGGCAAATACCATTATCTAGGGTTGTCATTGGGTATTTTATCCAAATTGGCTTCGAAAAAAGCGTAGAAATCAATTGATGTTTTTAGCGTTTATTTACCTACACGCACTCTTAACGAACCATCGTAGCATTATCCTTAAGCGAGTTAGGGGAACCTTTGAAAACCTAAATCTGGATGGTGGGGGCCGGGCATTGAACCCAGGTTCTCCCGAATGCGTCCTCGTTCGGGCTTTCGTGTTAAAAGTCCACTGCCCTATGTTCCATTGAGTAGCAGCTAATAGACAAATGGCTGGGCCTAGAATATGCACAGGACTGTGGATTCCAACATGCAGGTCACTGAACTCGTGGAATAAGATTCCTTTCCACAGTCTGCGGTCATTCACGTACGACGCTCTATGCGAGAGTTACTCCCTAACGTCCTGGTGGTCGTAACCGAACAAGGGACCTCAGAAGTGATAAGACCTTGACCTCTCCTCGCCCGTGGGCTCAGAGAGCGATACGTGGCGGCTGAAGGACTCCAATTGATTCAGCTACAGAACCACCGCACGCGATGTGGGCGTGTGATCCCCGGGAAACAGGTTCGGCAACGCCGCACGGCCCTCGCCCGCAAGCATGTTGACGTTGTGGAAGGCTGGTGACGTCACTGTAATCGCGTGTCAAGAGCGAGGGAGTGTGTGTATGTGTTCCCGAGGAACGTGACCGCCGGCTGCGGTGATTCACCGGTTCTGTGTCCCGTGGCTCTCCTTAACTCGTCTCCCCTTCTCCTTCTCATAATCATGTTCCCCACCCACTCATCTGTCTGAACTATAGTGCGGACGATCTTAGCTGTACAGATCAAGCGTTTAGGCTGAAACTTGATTTTATAAAGAGTCCATCCCAGCCATTACACATATTATAAGTGGTTCGCAGTAAAGTTAACACTCCTGAAGACCATGTTGTCTAGAATAATAATTAAAACATATATTGTGACATCAGACGTTAACTTTTCAGTACAGTACAATCTGTGTACTTCCATTATTACTTATGTTGCATTGTTTATGTTAAAATGTAGCAGGGAAGAGTATATTAGGTGATAGGAAAACATAACTAAGTTTTCTGAATGCTCACTTTATTCTGAACCATCTATAACGAAATGTTCTCAAGTAGTTTTGTATCTCCTTTCCAGGGAAGTACTGGAAATTCTTTAAAGGGACTCGGTTCCCGCGATTTTGAGATAATGAAACTTCTTCTTTCAATGTCTCCTACAATTTTCGTATTATATTTCAGGCATCGACAAGGCAGAGGGTTAGTCTCTTGCCAGTTGGTGTTACATGACTATTGGCTGTTAGCTTTAAAATGAGCTCTCGTCAACATACATAATGACCAAAATTATATTTGTGGACCCATATATGTTAAGTTTTAAGAGACGCACAACGTTTACACATGTTTTTTTTTTAGGTACAATGGGAAGTTTTTATATAAAAAATAGTTTAGAGGTACTGTATAGTAAATACTTGAAAGAAAATGTTAAGCAGTGCTCATTTTATTGTGAACAGCCTATACTATTGATCATACATATTCAACCAACAGCAGGAAAGAAGTACGCGTTTCATCCAGAAGGTTAGTAGTAGAAATTAAGAAAGGCAATATTGGTTTAACAAATTGATAATGATCAATAAGATAATATTTGGGCCAAGTCAGTAGAGAATTTTACATGTTTTTCTTGTGTGGAGCTAATAAAGAATTCCAACATGACGACTACTGATTCCCCTTGCCCCTTACGGGGCTAATTGTTGAGCTGTTACATTGAGTCTGAAAATTGGTGTTACATGCGAAATAATTCAACCGGCTCCCAATATACTCGTTTACAAAAAGATGACACATTGTAGATAGTAGTTTACTAGTATCTTCAAAATGTCAAGCGTAATATAAACCTAAAATCATCGTTTCCACACAATTATGGCTCTACATTGGATACCTATGAATATTTTCCATCAATTAAATGATTGGGTTGCCACTAATGTCCCATAGTTCCAGCACGCCAATGGAACAATCCCCGCCTTTTCAGAGTCTTGCACACAGAAGCAATGATGCAATACATGCTCGATGCAGTATCACCCTTATTACTATATCACTTTTAATTCTCAACCACGCAAAACATCTTCAGATTACACAACCCAATGCTAGCAGAGCAAAGTACAATATATGCGAGTGCCAGATACAGGCAAAATTAAAATTTAATAAATTCGTTACAAGAGTTGTTGCGTATTTAGTACAGGTTATGCTCACTTTCAATGCCTGTTGTATTCGGCATTTAAAGGTGGACAAAGTGTCTTCAGTGAGATTTCCATCAGAAGGCGAAAATCAGGATGAGGTTACACATTTATCACTCTATTGTAAATATAAGAGTTTGAACCTGTTACAATCGACAAGTCCTCAATCCTCTTAACATATCGTGATGTAGCAAAAAATATCCATAACTTATATATATATATATATATATATATATATATATATATAATTTAAAGGGTTTTTTATAGTGTACACATGGTTGACTAAAAAATCTAAAGAATCATTACATAAAAATTAAAATGTTTTTTTTTCTTTATGTCGCGTAATTTCGCAACATAATTAATTTTGGGAGAACGTATGGGTTTGGGAGCTTACTTAAAAAATTCTACTACCATTCAAAATTATCGACCTATACTCAAACGAGTTAAATATAGTAGGCTATTGCTAGAATCGGTTCTAATAATAATAATAATAATAATAATAATGTTATTATAACGAAAAGTTATTTTATTTTACGTAGGAGTCGTAGTGAAGTGATGTTGACGTATGGAGCAGCGGCGGAATGAGAAGGCGAGAGAAAATGGCGCACCCTGAGAAAACTTTGCGACCAATGGCCACTTAAGTCACGTTTCCGACACGTGAAAATTGGGAGTGGACCCACCGGGAATCGAGCCTAGACCGTCGTGTTGAGAGACGAGTGGTTTTGTTGTAACTGCTCTGTCGTTTAATTTTTGTCGATGGCCTGTACATTTCCGCCGATGACACGATCACGCGAAGACGTCTGTCAGCGCGGAATGACTTGTGTCGCTGTTGCCCCGCGGGCCGCAGCCGTGAAGAATGCAGCATCTAGTGTTGTCTCCGCTTATCCGCGGTATCGCCAGGTGGCCAGTTCTCTTTTGCGTCTCCCTTCCTTCTTTCTTCGCCGTCCTGCCTGCTACAACCATTCTGCCTTCAGTCCGTGGTCCATGCAGCGCGTGCGAGCGATCTCCCGTCAGTGATAGTCGCCCAGGTGAGGCCGACTTGAAACCCAACGTCTCAAGTCATCTGTACGTTTTACCGCTGCTATTCAGTGCAGCGCTTACGAAGGATATTGACACCTTTTAAATCTCGTCGACAGCAGACGGTTACCAACACCTAGTTGTATTTCAAGGACAAGATGAACCGGTTGTGAGGGAGGGGGGGAGGGCGAATCGGTCATGACCTTTTTAAAAGTCACTTTTTAAACTAAGTTCATGGAATGTTGATATCTCTTTCACTCCCGTTGCCGGAACATGGCTAAGGGTTTTACGATTCGCCGTTTTCAAACAACGCGTCGCTATCAACTATTTGCGTTGTTTGTGGACAGCTCTTTCACGCATAGATTTTATGTACCTACTAAACATTTATTATTTCTGCTTAAACAGGGTGGTTGTCATTAATTTATATTATCCTACTATTAAAATCGCTGAAACACCTCCATGGCTGACCAGGTATTTAAACGCGGCCGTTGTAAAATATTCGCTGTAAAGTTAATTATACTTTTCAAAAGCCTAACTTAGGTATTGCTTTGTTTCTGGTTTTATATCTTTCTGCCCTATACAGAGGTGACCTTAATATGGGTATTAAAATATGCCCCTTTCATGTATCACTAAGATGAAGCAATAAAATTGTTTTGCTCGCAAATGTGTTTCTCGTATTCACATTTTCTCGCTGAATAGTATGAAACTAGAGTCCTTTGTATGCTTCGGCAGGAATTATTACTATCGCCTGTGTACTGTGTTATTCGTAAATACAATAACGACTTTTTTATGTTAAATATCAAAAGTGCGGGTTTTATTTATTTTTTACCTTTAACAGTCTCTTGTGTAAACGTCATACGAAACTATCGTACCTCGCATTTATATCTGTTAAAAAACTTACAAAGGCCGAGCCAGCGGGCTGCATATCGCGGCATGCAAGGGAGAAAAAGAACGGCCTAAGTGACATACAGAGAGCGTAGACTTCTTCGTAGCAAAAATCCCATCGTTTAAGTATCCAGCCAGAGGATCTGGTCAGTTTTCCAGGCACTACTGCCAACACTACAAAAATTCCTTGTAGCAGAAACTAAGACAAATAGCCTACTTAGAATTATACTTGGATGTATTTATCGTGGAATGAATGCATTGCAGTTAAAATATACTGCAGCCATTTAACTAACTCACCTTAAAGCAATGGCTACATGATCATCAAAATCGTTACCAAAATTGCTATATCGTCTAATGAAGCACTTCAGTTTAATGTACTCATTATTGCAAAGTGCGTTTAGTGACAACACTACGGACAATTTTGTGCTAGCAAAAAAAAAAAAACACTGTTTACTGCAAAATATTTAAACTATTGTAAGTGTAATATTTCAAGTTCACTATGAATTCTCTTATTCTCTCTCCCGCGCTCTCTCTCTTTCTCTCTTTCTCTCTCTCTCTCTCTACACACACACACACACACACATGTACATATAAAATCACACCACGCGAATCCTGGGTTAAATTGCAGACGAAAATGTTAATGGCAAATTGTAAGATTATGTTTTAAATGCATAATGTGGCAACATAGCACTCTATTTAGACCCCTCACGCGCTCCACAGATATCTCACTTATCTTACTAGTACTGTTCTGACCTCCATATTATGTATGCAGGTTCAAATCCCGAGCTGTCCAAAGATGGCACTTAGTTTACTCGACGTTACATACTTATAATAACACCCGGACGTGCGGCGCAAGAGGGGACTTTCTTCGTGCTGTGTTGCTACATTGTGCACGCGAAATGTCGTCTCAAATTTAGCCACTAACGCATTCGTCTGCAATTTAGCACAGCATTCGCGTAGTGTGCTTAACATACGTTTGTTTCTGGAAATCCCGTATATGTTATATATGTATATATATATATATATATATATATATATATATATATATATATATATATATATATATATATATATATATGAGAGAGAGGAGAGAGAGCGAGACATGATTTTTTGTTGAAAGATGTTTGCTGCTACATTGCCTGTGATTGGATGATTTAAATCTCACTTGCCTTGACAAAGTACAGACGTACGGTGTCACAATAACCATATTCTGATTGGTGTAGTCTATAGGTCGTTTGGGACTAAGTGAGCACTAAAAATTTTACCTTTGAAAAGTATCACTAATCGTTACTACATATAAATCAACATTAACTATAGTTGCCTGACTGCTTGTATGATTGGCAGCGAAATTACGCAAATAGTTCCGTGTATTTTCATTTTTAAATACAACCACGCTGAAACAAATTCAACTGAAATTGATATAATTGTATTTTATACAAAATAATGAACTTTTTAAATCAAACTGTATGGATTGCAACTGACTTCACAATTTATCTTGCACTCGCAAACATCAAGTGGTGTGTCCAGCAGAGAGGTTAGACGTGTCTCTACTTTAGCCGTTACGCGCGGAACGATACAAATTAGTTGAAAAACGAACTTTAACAGGGCTTTTTTGAGTGCTCACTTAATTCCGAACTGTCTGTAATAATGCGAAGCGTGTCTGAATGAAGACACGCTGCCAATAACTGTGAAGCATAGCTACCGATGTGCACGTGTGAAATTATGTAGGTAATGTAAACAGTAACTCTGGATAAAATATGTGATGAAAGCATTTCACAGCTAGCGTACTCAATTACAGTGAACTATAAATTGTCTTAGCTCAGTGTAAAGAGCGCGCGCAATATGCTCGTATGATGTCATAGTAATTCCCATCGCAAAGTCTTGCACGGTATACGAACCCGTAACCCCACCCCTCCCCTCCCCTCCCACGCCATAAATTTTACACATTACCTGAGTGAATGCTTAAAGGTAGGTCGTGATAATTCTTTCGCATGTACAGGCTACAGTCCAAAGAGGTTTTATTTATGAGTAGGTTAGCAAAAAGGAACAACTGTTGAATTATTTCTCTGTGATCATTATCTTTTTTCGGGAGACTGTAACATTTTACTGCTTTTCACCTACTTAATTTTCGAATTTCATAAAATCCTGAATTATATTGGTAGATATTTACATAAGCTTCATTCTTATCAAAAAATCATCTCGATATCTCAACGAGTATAAGTGGTGCAGATGATTGTTTTAAAACATATTTGATTATTTTTAACACCTTTCAAGAACGAATTTCGAAAAATCCTGGAATTTTTTTTATATTTACGTAAGATTTATTTTAAACCAAATACCATTTCAATATTTCCACTGGTTTAGGAGATAAGTGGGATTAATTAAAAACACGTTTTATTTTGTAAAAGCTTTCAAGGACGAATTTCGAAAAATTCTAAAAACACTTTTTAGATATTTACTTAAGCATCATTGTAAAGAAAAAATCAACTCAATATCTGAAATGGTTTTGGAGAAATCATGGATTAATAAAAACACATTTTATGGCTTTTCACCCCTTAATTTTAGAAGTTCGCAAAATCGAAAACTTAGCCAATACGCATTTATGTGGGCAGTATTATGAAGTTAAAAAAGTAATGATAGTTTTCCCGGTTAATGAGATATCAGGGATTCTTTGAAAACACATTTCACCCCTTTTCACCCCCTTAATTATCGAAAATTTCGAAAAATCCATTCTTAATGGGTGTCTACAGGCCAAGGGGAAACTTCCCTCAAAATGTTGTGGTTCTAGGGCCAGCGGTTTGGTCTATCCGTTGATGAGTGAGTGTGTCAGGACACTTCATTTTATATATTAAGATTTTTATTTATTAATTAATTTTACTAGCAACTTAAACAACAGTCTTAAACTGTAAAACATCATGTATAGTTTTTGTAAGACGACAAAGTTGGCAACGCTGTAAGGTTGCTGGTGCCCACATCCGCCCTCCCTCAAGGTTCGTTGCCGGACCAGAAGATAGGAGGTTCTCGCGCTTATCTGACCGCGCGCGCTCTGTGCTCTGGACCGACCCTGCGCGCGACGCCCGCTAATGAATAGTTAATTGAGCTCGCCGGCGCGACTCCTGAAAGCACCGGACCTTGTTCCACCACTCTGTCGCGCTGTCTGGATGAAACCCTGCGAGTTGCGCCAGGGTGCTGTCTGATGTTAGAAACACACACAGTAGAAACACATACCACAGAAATACAGAATGTTCTAAGCAATGCCAGTTCTTTATTATGTGTTTCTAAAGTATGACAGTTCTTAGATGTGTGTTTCTGTTATACGACTGTTCTATAGCACGTGTTTCTATAGTATACCAGTTCTAACATCTCTGATTCTGTTGTGTAATCGTTCTAAACTGTGAATTTCTGCTGTATAACGTTGTTAACATACATGGTTCTGTAATATGTGGTTCTAAGTTGTGTGTTTTTGCCGTATGTTTGTTCTAACATCTGTTTTTCTGCTGTGTATCGGTTCTAACATGTGCATTTCTGTTGCATAACGTTTCTAACGTACGTGGTTCTGCAATATGTGGTTCTAAGCTGTGTGTTTCCGTCACACATTTGTTCTAACATCTCTTATTCTGTTGTTTAACAGTTCTAACATTGAAAGTTCTCTTGTACAACATTTCTAATTCATGTGGTTCTAAAATATGTGGTTCTAAGTTGTGTGTTTCTGTCGTACGTATGTTCTAACATATGTGTTTCGGCTGTATATTGGTTCTAGCATGCAAATTTCTGCTGTACGTTTCTAACGTACGTGGTTCTGTAATATGTGGTTCTAACTTGAGTGTTTCTATCATTCATTTGTTGTAACATCTCTTATTCTATTGTTTAATAATTCTAAAATGTGAATTTCTGTTGTGCAACTTTTCTAATGTGCGTGGTTCTAAAATATGTGGTTCTAAGTTGTGTGTTGCTGTCGTAAATTTGTTCTAACATATGTAGTTCTGCTGTATATTGGTTCTAACATGTGAAATTCTGTTGCACAACGTTTTTAAAGTATGTGGTTCTAAGTTGTGTGTTTCTATCATACATTTGTTCTAACATCTTTGATTATATTGTATGTATGTTCTAACATCTGTGTTTCTTACATAAGACGCCTCTGTCTTCTGCGTTTCTAACAAATGTTTATTCTATATTATGTGTCTTCACCGTGTGTTTGTTCTAACATGTGAAATTTCTTATTTATGTGGTTTTGGTTCTGTATTCTATTATATGACAGTTCTAAGTTATGCGTTTATAATGTATGTGTGGTTCTCAGTTGCGCCTATGTGGCATTTTCTGTGCCACACACCTCGCAAGAAACCTGCATAGCCACCGTATTATATCACCATTGCTTACTACTTCAACGAACATCCTGACTTGGAAACAACAGTATTTTATTATGCACTTCAACACATAAAATATGCAGTTTTTTTAAGTCATTGGTAAGGTCCTACAGAAGGTTTCAGCGATTGTACTTGTGTCAATATTGAAGTGAAGATATTTTGGTTTTTAGCACTGGTGATGGATGGGTGGTGGGGTGAGTTGAGTATGGAGCAGAGCCGGAATGAAGAGTTAGTCAAAACGTTAGTTTTAAATGAGAAAGTACAAAAAAGAACAAAATACAGACATAAAACAAAAAAAAAACAGAAAAAAAGCAATCCCAGAGGAATTCTGTACTTAAGTACACAAACAAAAAACAGTAAACAGCGGATAACAAATAAAAGACAAGAGACAACACACGTTAAAAACAACGAAAAAATGCGACGTTTCGGGAATTGCGATCTATTCCCGTTTTCAGGCTGAGACACAGCTGGTCGAATCACCAAAATGCGATTCGAAAAAAAAAAAAAAAAGCACTGAGAGTTTTCCTCTGGGATTGCTTTTTTCTGTGTTTTTGTGTGTGTTTTATGTCTATTGTTTTTGTGTGTGTTTTATGTCTATGTTTTGTGTGTGAAATTTTCTATTCACGGATAATGGTGAAATATTTACATATTACTGATATGCTTCATTGCTGCTGACGAACGCTGACAGACCATCATCGGTGAGAACACTAGTTTATCGCGGGTAGTTTTGACAGGTTGCTAGGCGTCAATATAACATGTCCACGTCTGATGTTCGTCTTTCTTTATTGGCGTATTCACATCTGACTGGGCCAATGATTGCGCCTTTAAGGGCGCCGTCTACTAGAATCGTGAAGAGGCGTGCATACCTTTAACAATCCTGATTTCATTCGAAAACCATTCAACATGTTGTCACGCGGTTAGGCTACGAAAAGCATTTAAGGTTCTTAGTACAGGTATATAATTTTGCCACTAACTGTTATCGTTCCTAAAAAGTATTTTTTTGAGTGTGAAAGTGACCGAATCGGGACTTTTGACGCTGATTTTTATGTAAGAGTAATCATTTTCACAATATTCTGAATATTATAGACCTGTAGAGCGACTCTTTCCCTTTCGTCGCGTAAGATAAAATGATAGTGTTGTCGCTGAAAGTCCCATAGTAAAAACGGTTCAGAGGGAACCTTGCACGCTAATCCAGCGCTTGGCTCATTGAGGCGACGCGGCATTTGATGCGCGCTTCAAGGTCGACCTTACTGCTCCGTCGCTTTTGAGCCTCTCGCATGCAGGTAGACGGCGCCCTTAAGGGCGTTCACGTTGCAAAAATTCATAATTTTATATTTGCTTGACATACAGTAGTGTTAGTTTTATACACGTTACTTGTGACTACATTTTCCACTTGTAGAAATGTTTTAGCTCTCATAGTTTTCCCATAGCGGCATGTCTAAGTCAGAATTTGCAAGATACAGGAACATAGGTATAACAAATACCAAGTGACTTGCTCGAATAAAATAATTTACACTGAAATTAGATATTATGGGCACTGTGGTAAATTATTTAAAATTACAGAATGGCATTCCTTTACTTGAAAAAAAATCCGAAAATGACGAAAATTTACCTCATTTATGGCAATTATTAAAAAATACAAAATTACTTTGTTGTGTGTTTTTAAATATTTTAGCATAGTGACCATAATATCTAATTTCAGTGTAAATTACTTAATTCGAATAAGTCACTTGGTTTTTGTTATACCTATGTTCCTGTAACTTGCAAATTCTGACTTAGACATGCCGCCATGGGAAAACTATGAGAGCTAAAACATTTCTACAAGTGGAAAATGTAGTCACAAGTCACGTCTATAATCTAACACTATGTCAAGCAAATATAAACTTATGAATTTTTGCCACTTGAACACCCTTAAACAACTACATAATCCTTCTATGCTAATGCAAGGCCAGACATGCTACACTTTTTTGCAAAATACGCTGGGATCAATGAATCTCGCGATTTTCCACTATATCTAACTGTCAATAGAGCGAGAAGGGGGTAGGAAATTATGAAAATATTTGGAATCACAACAGTCTCCTAAGTAATGTAGCATGATTAGAGATGATGGTATATCGCGAAAATGTTTTGCGTCAACATAGCCTTGAAAACACTGACACAACGTAGCTGTCTGCAGACCAATAACATGCATTAAATAGTACTAAAATAGCGGCATTCTTATTGGCTCAGTCAAATAGGGCAGTAGCTCCACGTACAAGGAAAAGCCAGTAATCTTTTGATAAGTTGAACGTATGTTGAAGTCTAGCAAATAGTCAAGTTTTTCCGCGATAAACCATCATCTCTAAGCATGATGCAACTTATAAGACTGGATGACGGTTATTTGATGTGAATAACAAATGTCCAATCTCGTCGTAACCAGACGTCTCACTGGCCCAGTCAAATGGGAACATGTAAAACTTCATTGGAACCTAGCAAACTGTGAACTTTTCCCGCAATAAATCACTATCAGAGACCCGGAAATTTTGTGAATTCGTCTGAGAAGAGGTTAGATTTCAAATTCATGTGCACGTTAAATAATTTAGCGAATGGATGTCTGTCGATGACTCTCTTCCATGGGGACTGTGAACTAATATCACACCTGCATGAATACACTCACTGACTCCCGCGCTACCTTGTCAGATATACAACACACCACTCACTGGAGCAGCAACCAATGTACAAGTAGCTGAAGACAGGGTTCACATAGGACTGCGGAGTCCAGCATTGTAACCTCCGTGATTAGACGAGCTGTTTTGACACACCTTTGGAGGTTGCAAGTCAGTAGTAAATAATAAAATAATTCGTGGGGCTACCCACTTGTATGGTTAGGAGTCAATGGATATTCGACTCTGGTCAGTGTGTGTATAGGACTGAGAAGTCTAGACTGCTACCAGATTAATACGCGAAATACTCGTGCCTCTATGTCTAACCATCATTGACGTCAGTGTTCATCAGCGGTAAGGGAAAGCTACGAACAGCTCGATGCCACGCGGGTGTGGCAACACACGTGCGCTCGTCGGCGGAGTAGGCGTCCCTCGTCACGGGGCATGTGCCCTCCGATGGGGCCCCCCTCCCCCGTCGTCACACCACCCTGACCCAGAAGAATGCCTTGTTTGGTCGATGATTAATTATGGCGCCGCCCATCTCCTCGCCGAGTGTTTGTTTAGCCCGTGTCACAATGGCAGGCCCTCCCGACCGAGACGGCGACTATTTTTTTAATTAGTGTCTTTTGAAAACGTGACTTTTCCACGGAAACCAAATCGATCGTCGAGCGCGCCGTCGTATTCTGTGCTGTCTTTTTTTCTTATCTTTTATTTTTCCATCCTCCCCTTTCGGAAGGCAGCTCGTGTTTTATTTCGACGAAAAGGTGACCCGTTTGTCAGTTGTAAGCTGCGAGAAGACAGAGCCCCACCCCCTACTATTCCTCTACCTTTTTCATCATTGCTATTCAGAGCCCGCATTTTAGAACAGACTTTTCATTTCTTTACATTCGTCTTCGAATTTCCGCGGCCAGCAGCGAGAACAATAACAGCTAAAAAATATAAATAAACACACCATTAGGGAGAAATTTCTACTTGCCTTTGCCCTTGTGTGACCTTGACCCCCGGGCAGGCGTCGTGTTCCGAGAAACCGGTGCCAGGTTCGCGCGAACACGCTTGCCATCGTCTGATTTCCTTTCTTTTCGTTCATCCATTTTGCCCTTGCGATTCACTTTGCGCGCTACGTCGGAATGTAGTCTTACATGTCTCAGAATGTCGGTGGTAATTGAAATTATAAATCCACAAAGGGCGTCTCGCATGAGGCATGGTCATAATTACAGATACGTGAATTTAGCTGCTATAGTCTAGGTCAGGTTGAATGATAAGAACGTATACTTTACGGTCACTTTTGTAATTGGACGAAATCTGCCTCCATGCACCGTTTACTACTGCAAGCCAGCGGTGAATAAGGACATAATTCGTGACGACATCACGTGATAACCACTTGTAACGGATAGAAGACAATGGATGATGGATTGTGGCAAGTGCCTTTATACGACTGAGAAATACAAGTTGTTGTCAGATGAATCCGCGAAATTTACGCACCTCTAGTCACAACGGATGATAGAAGGCTGGGGATGAAAGCTACTCTACCCAAGACACACGCCGGCTGCCCGACCGGCCCGAAGAATGAATGAAGTAACATGTGGGCGGAGCAGCGACGAAATGAAACGGCAAGTGGAATGGAAGGTACTCAAGAAAATCCACTGGCAACACTTATAAGATGTATAAACACAGGCAACCATTTATTGTTTCATTATTCGGAATACTAGGGCAGTCAGCTGTTGGCAGTGAATAATATCCCTAGATAACTCGAGATCCTTATAGAACTTGTTGGGACAGTCCTAAGCGGAAGAGGGGAAACACTCCATAGTTCATACATGGAAAGCTCGGGCAGAAGCAATTAAAGATCCTCAGCAAGAGAACTTTCGACTATAGACAGCCTGCCAATGGCTACTCTACCGTACGCCTTTGAGACAGGACAGAGGTAGGTTAAAAGTAAAACCGTGATGAGTGGTTAAGAAACGACGCCTCCTCTGAGTGTAAAGGTACTATAGCGGGAAGACGGCCACATGCACCCACAGCACTATACTCAAAATCAGGGCAGACCAATGAACAGTTTTGGCGATACTCGGGTAAGGTAAAATTCCTAGGGAGATCGAGTACAGTGCGAATTGGTGATGGGGACCGGTTTTTTGCTTGGGAAAAGTAACGATCCACGGACCCCGAACAATCATGAAGAAAGAAGCGGACAAGATCGAATGCAACTGTGCCTAGATTCTGGACCGGTGTAACTGCTCCGGCCACGCTGAAACAATTAAGATTCGTACTATCATTCTGCGCCCTTATTTCCACGTCCCCTGCGACAGTTTAGTTTAGGTTAGTTTAATTTAATTAGTTTAGGTTCGTTTGAAATTTAAAAAATGCTGTTCCCTGAATCGCACGGCAATTTTGGTATGGTAGTGAACTACAATAAAAATTAATATGGGGCATTACAAATCCGTGCGCCTGCGGCGCGTGGAAGTATTGGCGCATGCGCAGACTTTCATTAGGTTCTGTCGTAGCCGAAGCAGCGTCAGCATACTCGTTACAGTAACAGATCTAGTGAGGGAGACGAGAAGGAACCGCAGACCTTTGGGCCTTAAGAAGCCTCCCTGTTTAATAATAAATTAGTATCATTTCAGGATGATATGTATATTCTAATTTATGAAAGAATAATATACTTGCGACAGTAAAAACTTTTTCAAACAAAGAGAAAAGTTGTAGCTATGATACTGGAATATCAATACTATTATAAAAAAAACTGTGCTTTCAGCGAAATATTGCAATATAGTTCCATTTGTTTATAATTCATATTCTTCTTCAAACAAATAATTTATCTACAGTAACCTAGAAGCGTCCGCTGTGAATACATTTATGTATTAAATCCTTAAGTAACTTATTATTTTGCGAGAAAACCGACTAATAGCGAAACGTGTTTTTGTATTTTCCATCCCTTTTTATGTTCTACACACTCAGATACTCTCTCTCTCCGGTCAATATTCCTCCTCGGTTTCGGCCCCTCAGTGTGTCTTCTCAGACGAGAACATCCCTAGTCGTCACTCCGTCCAAGTGTACGCTCGTCGGCAGCTTTATCGGGTCTCTTTTATGTAGGTACGGACATTTAAAAAATATATTTCGTCCAGCAACATCTTCGGAATTAGTCTGAACACTTCACCACCTCAGTCCTTAGCACCAATAATTAAAGTAAAAATAATATTGTTGTGTTTTCGTTCGTTCGATTCTATGCCCAGCCCAGATATTTCTGGCTCACATCACGTGTCTGTACAAATCGATCTACTGTGTCGTTTACATACATAATTTCGGCTGACCAAGCGTTATTCCCGACTTTCTTTTGGTTCTTTAAGGTTTTGCTGATTTTATTATTTGCGAACCTACTGTTTGGTCGCATAGCGCAATCATTTGTTAGAAATAACTAAGTACGTAACTTATTTTTCAGTCTGTCGACTCGTACATTTGAACGGAACTGTACAGACATTTTTCAGCCCGTAGATTATCTTGAATGTCTGGGTAAGTTGTGGCCAAGCATCTGTTATTATTCAACAGTCTTGAAGATCCAATTCCAACATGACTACACATAGGTTCTTGGAGTTTAATTCAGTTGGCTTCACAGCGGACAGAGTCAGGCATGTAGACCTACATATGGTTACAAAATATTATTCTAATTGTATTAGTGATTATTATAACACGTGGTAGTTAAATACTTCAGCTTCTGGGCTTGGTGTTAATGAGACTACATTTTCATATTACTGTCTTAATTTTTTTTAAAACCAGTTGACAAAAAAATTAGGCTATATTTACTACCTCTACCAAAAATATTTTCTGGTCGGTCGGTATGAAGGTGGTTAAAAATATATGTTCCGTACTTACCATACGATAAACAAAAGTTATTCGTTGTTAGTATTTTATGTTTAATGAAGCAGCTGGATTTAAAATATACTGAAACAAGGATAGACTGGGACTCGTAAGTCTTGATAAGGGAATTGTGTACTCTTGTATATCAATAAACCTTTCGTTACGGGGCCTTCCTACCTGCGCTTCAGATGCACTGCAGCTAGTTACGACTATTCGCTTTATAACGAAACTATTTAAAGGACATTATATCTGTATATCTACGAAAAGAACACACTTTTCAAACTATGTCGCTACAGTTTTAAAAATTCGGCACGTTTACTAGAAACATTTTCAGGCCCCTCGAAACGGCAAAAAATGGTTTTTTCAGACTGCCGTATCTGGGAAATTAACAATCGGTTTCTAAAAACATAACTATAGAAACAAGCGTCAGACTTTGAATTACGCTGCCCACAAATAAAATAATGTGGTCACCGTTTAGAGGCCCATAGTGACGAGGATAGCAGTAAAGCACTGCACGCCATATGAGAGTCTTGCGCGGAGAGGCGATAATGCATTACATACGCCGGTTAGTGGCAACCTTACCGCTCCTGCCTTACACACACAAACGCTGCTTATCTAGGGAGGCCCCTTAAGGGTGTTAAAGTGCGGTAATGTCATAATTTTATATTTATATGAAGTAGTGTTAGTTTTATAGACGACACTTGTCCTCTTACGAAACAATTTTAGCTGGCGTAGTTTTCTCATAACGGCGTGTCAAAGTCGAAATTTGCATGTTCTGCTGTCATGCAAATTATGAAAACCGTACGTGAAATAATTCATGGTGAAATAAAGTACTATGGGCTACGCAATAAAACACCCAAAAATTCCGCTAACTGTTTTTGTATTTTTTAAAAATTGCCGAATTATCAACTTTTTTTCTGTTCTTTTGTGATTCTTTTAAATTCAAAATGTTGCGTTCTGGGTTTTTCAATGTTTTATTGCATGGCTTATAGTATGTTAGTTCACAGTGAATTATTTAGTTTAAGTAGGCCAGTTGGTTTTCACTATTTGCATGGCAGTGTAACAAGAAAATTTTGACTTTGACATCCCGTTATGAGAAAACTATGAGAGGTAGAATTATTTCGTAAGAGTAAAATGTACTCACAAGTATCGTCTACAAAACCAGCAATATTTCATAAAAATGTAAAATTATGATTTTATTGCACTTGAGCACCTTTAATGACATACAGTGGCCATGCTGTGTACAGGTAGAGAGAGACGATACAGCTGATCGCCTCAGTTGTGCCTCCCTTTATCGTCCTCCAGTCCCGTGGCGAGTCGCGACGCTGCACTATGGCTGGGCCTGTAATGACTCTGCAATTAACAGCAGTCGCGGGGAGGGAGAGGGGGAAAAGGAACACTTCCCGCTTTGCAGGATGTCCAGTAATTTAGGAGTAATTACACACCACCTCCCCCACCGCCCGAGAGAGGTGTCGCGGCGGGGAAAAAAATGAACAAGTGACGACGCATCCTGTTTTCAGCTCAGGAAGTGATGTCAGCGTGTGTGTGTGTTTTGACTGATCGTGTAATTTAGTGTGAGTGCGGGAGCCTAGCCTGTGAACACTTAGTTTGTAATGTTTTTACTCAGAGTCAAGGTGTTGGCGCGGGTAGCAAATCGTAAAAGACTTACGTGAAGGAACCATCCCAAGAATTTCGGAAAACCCAAATGAGTAAGACCATATGGGGAATCGAACTCGGAGCCTCTAGAATGTAAGCAAGCGTTTTACCTCTACAGTGAGTTAGAATATTTTATTGATGAATAGTAACAATAGTAATAATTCAGAGAGAAAAAGGTTTGGTTGGTTAACCTTGTGTATGTTCGTATATGGCGAAACAATCGTGCCAACGTTGAATCAACCAAATATATGGTTGCCTGGCTGATTTTGTTACCCCTCAGGAGGGTTTAGTGCCGTTAAACCACGATTTTGTTAGACCAACCAAACCGATTTACTACGCTCTTCATAGATTGTTGAGCCAACAAAAATGTTGTTGGATAAAGTATATATTTTAGTTTCGCAATACACAAACTTACTTATGGTTAACTGTAACAAACCATTTTCTCTGTGTTTAAATTATAAAAAAATACAAGATAGGAAGTGTCACTTGCGATTTCTACTATATATATAATACAATGAGCTTACGACTGTCTGAACTCATAACTTGCATGTAGCAGATGAAATTGGCATTTCGAGCTATCCGTGTGGAACAAAATAAACCCTGTGGGGGAAGCATTAATACTTTATGTTGGTGCCGTTAAAAAGGGGACCAGAGTGGCGACAAATTAAAAGTTTTCATCGATATCGGAAACACAATTTATTAATTGCAGCTCATGCAATTATCTCCATCCCCTAATCCCTGTAGCTTATCGCTTGGGAAGGACTTTGAAACTGGATGGCCGGCAGACCGGCTTCATTAACCGTGATTCGTAATACTCGTGCCTGTTCGAACACACAGTAGATAGATGGACCTTTCCGCGTGAGTCGTTCCCCGTGCTGTAGCAAGCGCCTCGTGAACTTTTAGACAGTGGGAATAATGTCATTAATACATGTTCACACATTTATTCACAGTGATTATAACTAAGGTAAACTGAGAGATGAGTTCCATTGTTCATGAGGCAGTTTACCGACGTCTTTCTGGGGCAGACTTAGACTCTGATAAACGATTGCAACGCGGTTTGGCAAACATTGTTCCTTGAACATTTCGACATAATTATTTCATTTAGTTATGTTCGCTTGGTTTCGGTATATTGGTTGGAGGAGGATATGTGGTGTTAAAGGGGGGGGGGGGAGGTATTAGCAGAAAGGAAGCAAGCCATCGGGAGTTACGGCTGGAAGCATACGGGTAGGGAATCGCCTACCCACTGGAACGAATGCGCCCCAGCGTGGTAATTAAAAGTAAATTAATTGTAATTTCGTTAATTATTTAGTTTCCGGTAACACGAGACGCTTCTCTGTCTTCCTCCAGGTAATTCCCCCCTCCCGTACACAATTAGAGGTCTAATTACTTCTTCAGGTATTTGTGACGCCCCAGTGACTTTATTACTTCAAAGGCTCGCCGACAGTGACAGTGATGTTGAAACACATGCATGTAATTCAGACTTTCAGTTGCCTTGAAAATTTACAGCAAATACCAATATTTGAGACTATTAAATACTCGTATAATACGTTTAGTACCGCAGCCTTTCATATAGCTGACATTAACGACATTCGATTGTCTTTGGTACTATCAAAATGGGTTGCAACTGATACGAAATAAACCTTTTTTTATGCACCAAATTGTTGGTGGTAATAATCAACAGTTTAATTCTCTTGTCAGGTGTTGTTCTTTGCTTGAATATATTCATTTGGTAAAATAAATTTCGTCCTCTGGTGTCGGAATAGTAATTGCAACCGAGATTGCTTTGTAAAAAAAATCAGAAGCGGGAGAGAGAGAAAAAAATACACAAGTTTTCATCTCTACAAAATCACGCCGTGCCCGTGAATGTTCGGACTCAGGAATCGCGGGAGTCAATATTGTCTTTCGCTTCACAACACGGGTTGAAATCAACCAACCAATTATTTTGTGCTCCGAGGGGTTTGGGAAAATTCGAAAGAGAAGCGGGCACGTGTATGCCTCACCGAAAAGAGATTGCTTTTAGCGGAATTCCTACCCCCTTCCTTTTTTTGTTTGTGAATTTTCTACCGGCATAAAAGAGCTGTATGCAAACACACGCTAGGTACCGACTCGCCCATCGCGTTCCTAGTCACAAAGTCGGCTTGGAAGCCATTAGCCAAAGGGATGTTATTTGAACTTGTGTATTTAGAATAATTAGCTCCCTAGTCGTGGCGCTTTCCGTCAAGTGAAAAGCGAACGTGAGCGTGATTTATATCCGTCCTGTACGATCAATACTAGGACTCGTGTGTAGGGCTTAAACAGAAAGTTAACGAAATGTTTGATTGTTGAGCTCTGAATTCCGAACTCTCTGTGGTTTTTGCTGAGCTGGAAATTCCCTCCTCGCGGTTGCGATACGTGTTTTATAAAGGCGTGGGTGATCCACCGTTAGACGTGATGGGCAAAATCACTGTTTTAATCTCGATGCTAAACATATTTTTCATTCATTTATCGGCAAATGTTCTGCCGAGAACAACTTGGAACTGAAAATTGTGTGTTGCGAAAGAATAGCACGTAACATTTTCCTAATTCTACCACGGCATTGGTGTAATAATTTTTATTAGACAAGGTTACTGTCTTCATTATATGTTCGGATTCTGGGTAAGCCATGGATATCATTTTCAGTTATAGTCTGTTTCGCTTAACTTTGCCGCAGTTTGCATTTCTGAGGGCACTGCGTACTTTTTAAGTGTTGTAGATGTTGATGCTGTGTCTGTCGGTTGACATTTTTAGTTCTGAAATGAAAATACTGTAAAATATGGCAAGTACTGTGACACAAATTACATTATTACCTGTTACAATTTACTGAAGTTATATGAGATACAGTATAGTGTAAGTTGGTCACCTTAGTAAACAACCTATTTAATACAAATCAGGACGATTAGCTTCGACGTGAGTTCATACTAGGTAGTCTCAATCACTTTGTGATGTTCTTGCCACTACTAATTGTCAGTAAGAATGAGAATTCATATGCCGGCTGTTAACATGTTTGTAAGAGGATGTTTAACAGTTGTAGGAATACGGAACGCTTTACGCCTCGCGTGGCTACCTACCGTAGCATAATACGTTAGACCAATGTTGTGCGGAGTCAACGCACATCTGGAACCCTTCTGTTGTTTGAGACGTCTGAAGTTCACGTAGGGCGGGTTGTGGGGACGAGAATGGGAAAAGGTAATTTAAGTTTATTTTTACAGTGCATCAAGCGAATGCATATAAGTCATAAATGGTGGAAAAATATTATTTCTATAAACTATTGGCTTACAAAAGAAAGCGACACGTATGTTTGTTGGTTTCTATTTTTTCGTTAAACGGCTTACTTAATTTTTCTACGAGTTGTCGAACTTCTTCAAATATAGCCATTTTTCCATTTTTATTATTTAACGTTGCGTATTAATGAGAATGTCAAGGAAATTTTGAAAACAGGCGTTCCTAATTATATCTTCACTTAAGAGGGCGTGGTACATAATTTAACACTAAAAGCATTAATCTATAACGGTAGGTTTCTTGAAGCCAATTTGCGAAAATTAAACAAAAGCAATCCTAGACAATAGTTTTAGCCAACGTTTTAAACAAAATAGTTTCCAGTGTTACGAACTTCTGAGGCACAATCTCTGACGCCGAAACCTCGTGCATTTAACTGTGGCGCAAGAGATCACGCGTAACGAATTAGTATTTCTGGATAAATATTGACTCATAAAGTTGGCACATATATTTGTCTAGGATTGTCATTGAGTATTTTATCTATATTGGCTTCGAAAAAAACGTAGAAATAAATTAATGTTTTCGGCGTTTATTTATCTACCACGCACTCTTAAGCTGTGACCATATAATTTCATTGGTGGACTGTCTGTAGCAAGGTTCAGTGTAAGTGTCAGTCTGAAGTTTACATACACCTGGTTTGTACATACATAAGTACGACAGTATGAAAAGGTCGTTTTTAGCTATGTTGGATGGCATAGAAACACTGTTTTTAATTAACATGGCGTTTTTAACTATAACATTTCGACCTTGTCCGAAGTACGTTGGCACAATGGGCGCATGTGTAATAGTTTCGTAAAAAAAACTGTTTATATACGAATACGTTGCAGCAAATGTTAAGCGTGGGTTAGGCGGCGTACTTAATGGTTTTATCTAAATACGACCCAGCACGATAAGCATTGAGACAGAACGACGCAGCGGGCAACCGGCGTGTCTTGAGACCGGGAATGACGGGAGACGGGGGCGGATGACCGGGTTATTAATGAGCCATCGGGCATGTCCGTGACGGTCGTGACTCGCGCCGACGTGGTAACGAGTCCTGGCCCCCGTCGTCGTCGCCGACGTCGTCGTGCCGTTTGTCGCGCGACGTTCCGGGAACGAGAACGCCGGCGATTAGGACCGCAATCACTGCCGCCCCCGTAATTTGCCCTCCGCTGGCTGACGTCTCATGGAAATGAGGCTTCCTCTCTTCCTTATTCGTCTTCCTCCTACCTCTCCCGCACAACGGTGACCCCGCCCCTTCTATTACCTCCGCCGTCTTTCTTTCCCTCCTCGCTTTAATTACTTAACTCGATGTAACATTACGTGTCCGCGGCCCATCCACCCTTCGAACGTAGGGTCGTTCCGCAGCGCTGTCTTGTCTGCCGCCCGGCGTACTCGAGGGTGTAGCGAGAGCGAGTGTGCATGAGTGCGTGTACTCGCCCAGATGCTGTGATTAGCACGCTTGTATGTCGCTCACACAACCTCTGAAACAATGGCAATATTACTATTTTTATTTGTGCCAAACACTGTTCAACTTTTACACATTAAATAACACGCCAATTCCTCAAATGAAAATAAAATAGACCCCCATAGTTTTTTATAATCACTAATCAAAGTCAGAAAATGGCCTTTGCGATGTTGCAACTATTTAAAAAAGGAATGATCTTACGAAATCAAATTTACAGAAAGTGAAAGACAGTGTATCAATGCATTTTATTATGTGTTTTTACAAAAGTTAGATATCAAAAATTCAGTAACAGACACAACTCAAGGTATGCAAAAAAATTTTTACTCATTTTCATAAATAAAAATAGTGCAAAATGTATCTCTTTGCAAGGTTTCTTGAAGAAGCTCATAACATTTAGCATCGATGTGAATCATCTTGCTTCTGCATGTTAATTATCATTATTTTTTTTTTTATTTTTGGCTGTACCGCAACCACTATTTTGTGATGAGTGATTATGCAAACACTACATATAAGTCCTAAATTGCTTTAATATGAGAAAACGACATGTTACCTGATGTGTAAACGTTGTTTGGCACAAATATAAAATAATGACGTTTTACGGGAGCAACGTATTTAACGCGATCCAGGCGCTCGGGATGGTATCCGTGTCTTACCTCCTGGACTACGTCGCCCAGGGAGACTGTATCCGTCTCTTGTTCTCGTCCTCCGAGGAACGGACACAATCCTCTTTGTGGCGACAATGCCGCAGATTCATGGATATTAAAGGCGGGAGGGGTGCTCCGAGGGACCCCATAGAAATATTGTTTGACAAGTTTTAGACAGCCTTTGTCACGTGCGTGCTACACCGGCATAAGTGCTAGGTTACAGTTCTAGACGAGCCTCATTTTAATTTTCTGTTAATAAAGTGAGGTACATATTCTATCCTTAAACGTATCGTATGAGATATCCTCTTTCTAAGATTAAATTTACAGTATCCGAAAACTGCAAACCTAGAAATTACTTTAGAAATTACTTTTGTTTTCTGTTTTCAAGCCCGTTTTTTTATTTTTATTTGTTTATTTTTTTCGTTTTCGTTTAAACCAAATTGTGTTTTTCTGACAATTTTTAATATAAACGTATAATTTTCACTACTGCATGGTCTACTCAAACGTAAGGCCATGATCCATAATTTCTAATGATTTTACGATAGTTATTTTTTAAATCCTAAACGAGAGCAGATATCTAAGAACTGTTGTACTGTTTTGTTATAATCATTGTATGCTATGGTAACTAATTTTTTCCAGACAAAATACACAGTGGCTTCAGTTAGGCTATTTATGCAATTAAGGAAATGCTCATTAATGCATTTATTAGCTAAATCTATGTAGTCTTTTTATCTAGGAAAAAGAGACTACGTAATTAAAAATAATTTTTAACAAATTGTTCAAACATTTCTCGATAACTGCTCTTGTTTAGGAATAAAAAAAATAATATTGTGAAAGCAGTAGAAATAATGAATCGTGATCCTAACGTCTGTGACAACAGTAGCAAATATTTTTAAAATAATTATTCTTGACAAGGAGGTTACAAAAAGTGCTCACTTTCCCGTAAAAAGCCAATACCCAAATTAATGACTACACATTTTGCCAGAATAACGCATTTCTGATAAACTGTACTTGGCGACCGACTTTCATACCGTTGTCCCCGGCGGAAGAAGTTAGGCTGAAGCTCTGCGTTTATCACGACAATATTTGCCCACAGAGTTGCCAGAATGTTTTATCCAAGTTTGTCCTGTTATATTTTAATTCTCTAACGACTTTTAAATCTTATAACGTTAGTTAATGTGCCGCGCTCACCTAAGATGCAGGTTTCATCGCTAGTGTTGATTTTTCCATTCACTAATCGTAACATTATATTCATTGCAATTACTAAACGTGTATTACTATATTTCTTTTGCACTATACAAAAGCTTCGGTTAGTCAGTAATTTTTATGTACGCATTTCCTGACGACTCTGAAACGGCGAGAGTCTATTTAAGAATAATATTTGACTAATCACGTCATAAATAGGTCAGATTTTACAGATTTATGATTTTATCTCAAGGTAATGTATTTAATCATGTTGCTAAAGCTACGTATTTTAAATAAGAGCTTTAAACAATCAAATAAGCAACAACTGGTAATTCCAACAAGATTTGGGATTCCCCAAGTTAATGTGGTCGACTGATAGCTTCTTTATATGCACTGTAGTGCATCGGAATGTGCGTTATATTTACGTAACTATTTAACATGTGCTCAGTGTGCTAGTTTACGAGTGAATAGAAAATTTACGCCGAGTGAGAAATGTTATTGTCAATACACGACGCACCCCGGTTTATAAGTCCTCAAACAGTGCTTAAGGGGTCCGCCTACATAGCGCCTTAGCGGCCATTCGACCTCATGGACGTGGAGTTTTCCGCCATAAAAGCGGGATTGGGTCAACCTCTGTTGTGGAGGAGGTTGTCTCTCGCTCTCTCTGTTGTCCTCTCGGCTCGGTCTCGCGAATCCTTCAATTTTCCACAACACTGGCTGCATATTTGCGCAGGACACATATTACAAGAACAAGATTTCCTCAAAATTTTCAGTTGTTACAAGGTACAAACAGTCATGGGATCGAAATCTGAAGACATATATACTAAAGTTAAATGGTTTTAAGTAAAAATAACAAAAAATACCGGCATTACACAAGCCGGAAAAGGCATTTATTTGGAATGTTAAGACCCTATTTTATAATTACTTAAGAAACTGATAGAACTGAAACCATTTATCCTTAGTGTGAGGGACCTTAATATATTTTATATGTCAAACACACAATCTCACGACTAATACTTTCTGTGAAAAAACGATTCTCCTGAACCTCTACGTTACAACTTTCATGGCAGGTAGGCGGGCCCCTTAAGGGCGAGTGTTAGACAATTTAACTGTATTTTCTGTTTTTGAGCCATAACACTTATTCAAATTGTATTATCAAAATATTCTCTTCGACAAAACATGTTATATATTCTTGGTAACCTGCTTGACGTAAGTAGTAGGCCTAATAGTATCTTTCATTAATATGGCATGCAGAATCATTGCAAGAGAATAATTATTGGTTAACTTTCAAGAATTCTCTTGCGATGATTCGGCATGACAAATTAAACGAATATTTCATTATTGTTTATGTAAAGCAGTTTACCAAGATCATATCCTATGCTTTGTCGAAGAGAAAATTTTGACAATTCTATTTTAATAATATATTATGGGTATTCAATCTGCGAAATTTGTTTTGTGGCCACCACAAAAACATCTTGCTGTTACCACTAGAATATTGTGGTCACCAAACAATTGCTTCGTGTTTAATGCAAAATAATTTTGCAGGGAAGAGTACAAAATTTAACCTTTGTGGTGCGCCGCTATTGAATATTTGTGATTTGTCTTTAAGCAACTACATAATCATCCTACAATCATAAATGGTTCACATCTCGACACTGTTTTTCAAAATACGTTGGTACGAAAGATTCTTGTGATTTTCCATTATCGCGTAATGAATTACCCGAATATATACAAATCTCAGATATGAGTCTTTCTTTGAACTATATTACAGATTTTCCACTAGTAAAATTATGTGAGTAATCGTTTACATTTCCGTAGTAAAAACTGTTCGACCGAAGGCTTGCGTGGTAGTGGATGGCACGTAACAATGATGCGTCGGTTGTGACGCATGCAGATTTGGTCGTCTTCTGAGGCGATGCTAACTGATCTGTATCGAGGGCCGCCACAGAACATTTTTTCCGGAGGGGGTTCAAACCTCAAGGATCAATTTCATAAAGTTTGAATTCTGGTTTTAAAGACTTTATTACTAGGTTACATTACATTTAACATTACATTAACCATGTATTTCTAATACACGAATAAAAAAAAATGTTAGTCCCGAATATGGGAATTTTATGAAGTAACATCGATAAACCCACTCAATAAAGCAAAGGGTTGGGGGCTTCCACCGTGAAAATTAGGATTTTAAAGAGTAAAATTGTGTTATTTAAGCAGTTTCTATAAAGTATTGGGGGTATGGACACAATTTCACTGTTCTACCTAGTGTAAGTTATGACATTTCTGGGGGCCTGCCTCCCTCCCTGTGTAGGCCTACGGTCATATATGTATCCTTAGTTTACTTGTACTGAATAATCATTTCGTCACGTGAATTCACGAATAAGGTTACTTTAAAGGGTTAATTTTTGAGTTGTCTATGTTACCTAAAACATAACTCAGCTACTTTATTGACATGCATTAAGCCAAAAAGAACGTCATTTTTAAATTAAATATAGGCACATAGACAACAGATAAATTACTTTTTATCTTATAAATGAATTATTAGCAACAAATACCCCAAAATATGTTCGTAAACACATTTTGATTCGTCTCATAATATTATTACGAAAGGATTAAATAAAACATCATTCGCTTGCATCTGAAAACATTTTTTTTTTTCGCGTTCACGTGAATATATGTTCTAGAGAGTGCTGGGAATTTTTAACTGGTGGTAAAAGTCTTTTGCATGTGAAAATAATATACATAAAAACCTATCTGTTTACGTGCTTCAACTTAAAAAAAGTTTGTTGTTCGCATGGCATGTTGGTATGGGGCGATATAAAGTAGTTGTATTATTATGTTCCACATTGCACGCTAGTTACAGAAAGGTTATAGGTCATGGTCCGTCCCGATTATAGCGAGTTTCGAACCAATTATCTGCTTACTTAGTTTTGAAATTCAGCCATGCTATGGGGAGGTCCCTTATCATATTACGTTCAATCTCCATTCTCTTCACGAACTGGTTACATTTTTTTTATTATATTGGGCGTGTAAAATATCAGCTTCAAGGAACAACTTAAAAACTTGACTTAGCCTAATCAGACTTTCGTTGGAATACACATTATATTACTTGCCAGAACTTGAACCCAGAACCGTGTATTAGCAAATCGTCTGAGCGAACACTACGCCACGGAGATAGACAACTTGTCACACTTATCGACAGATTACAACTAAAATTGTGGATTCTTATTTACAGATGTATTCTGAAATCGTTTGTCAGAGCAGCAGCAACAAAACTTAAAAATCTTGTAGTTTGTTGCTTATTTAGTAGTGAGTTACTGAGCAATGTTATTTGGAACGAACTATCTTGTATGTTGCGCAAACAGTGTAGACTGTAGCGCAGGTAAGAAATCGTGAACGTAATTCCAACAGTGCCAGAGCAGACATTGATATTTATATAACTGCAAGGTCTTAATATTTGGAATATTCCGCCCAATAGACTGAGGTTTTTTTTTGTGTAACCGTTACGCAAGGTTCTTGACACATAAAGTAAGTTACTATAATACCATGTTGTTTTTTATTATAGTCACGCTGTGATTTAAATCGTCAAATTCTTGCAACCCACCGATCAAATAAGGTATTTGAAATCGTAATTACAACTTAGGCACGTAGTTACTACCGTTCAACGAAGAAACAGTCTCACTAGTTTACATATACTATGTTTCGTATAAGTTCAGAAAATGTTACAACTACTTGTTAGTATTATGTAACTTCTTCCTCAGTGCAAGACATTTCAAGTTAATTTTAGAACAAAAACTGTACACTGACGTACTGTACTGAAGTAATGCAAAACAGAGTACAGTAAAACCATATTATACATTTTTTTCGAGTAACTCGTGTAAAAACAGTGTTATATGCTAGAAAAAAAATGTTATAACCAGGAATCAATATTTTTACATTTCTAAATGAATATTACACAAAAGTAACTCCCAATTTCACATCTTATTGTACAGTAAATCAGTCTATAATTATATTAAGTGTCGCTGCAGTTGTTGTGTCATTAGAAACATAATTTAAATGTACACTGTGTGTATAATAGAGACTTTTCCACTTGTCTTCTTTAGATTCATAATCGTTATCGTCAGCATCACCGTCTCTAATATCACTGTGATGTAAACTTATGACATACTCCCAGACATTAAAATTTGTTTTCAATAATGGTCTGTAGTCCACAGCTTAGTTATTATGCCTAAATAATAGTGTTAAGAGAAAATTGTCTGAGGTTTGGGTACTACGTGAGCAAATAGTTGTCTTATATGCAGTAAATTAAAACTGTTAGTGTTGTTATGAACATAAAATGAAAGCGTCATGCTTTATGTGAAAAATGTTGGTATCAAATAAAAGTGATGTTATAAGCAGGAATGTTACTGTATATCAAACGATCGCTGTAGTTGATGTGGGAACGCAGCAGTCACGCACGGAGTCTGGTCACATCCATCCCCGTGGGAACACTCGTAATGAGGACTTACGCCGCTCTAGCGCGCATGCTTGCACGTTATCACTGAGGGGAGTGATCGCGGAAGGAAGGGGTTGGAAAATCGCGCACAGACCCTGCGACAGGCAGCCACCGCCGCGTCGACACGCCGGTTTTGTCGTCGCACAGTTCCTTTTGTTGTTTCTCCCCGTCTTGATTGGACCTTCACGAATCTCCGGCCCTGGCGCGAGGGGAGAAAACGAAAGACGTCAGACGTTACGCTCGACCTAAACGCTTGTCGGGACAGAAGGGCGGGTGCAATTCTTTTCCCATTTCCTGCATATGTTTAAGTTCGCAGTCAGGTATGAGAGTTCCTTTATCTGCAGGAATGATTTCGTGCGGTTGTGATATTAGTAGGCAGTGGCAGGGCTTAGCGTATCGTGGAACGCAATGTCATTTGAGAATAAGGGCCGGGAAGGGGTGAACCTTCCCAGCATTTGCCTATAACGATTTCGGAAAACAATGGAAAACCGAAATTAGGATGGTTCGAACGGGAAATCGAAGTCTTCTGACTTACCATTGCTCCAGCTCTCTCAAGTTTATTTGTTCGGTACGATATCTCCAAACGACAGTTTTCGCAAAAAAAAAATCCATACATGCTACAGTATCCTGCTAGAGAAAGAGGTTTGTTGTGTTATCATAGTACAGTGGTGGATTTACAAACATATTGAGGCCCCTCCCCCTTTTACGTGATTTTATGGATTGTAAAAAATACCAGCCATTTTAAAAGTGTTGTTGCTGTTACAGAACATTGAAAATAACATACATTCAAGTAAGACACATTAAATGTGCTTAGATCATCATAGAACAAAACTCCAGTATCCTTGAGGCGACTGGACATACTTAGGCTGCATAATGTTGAACACATTTTTTTTTTCGAGGGGGGGGGGTGCTTGCAGCCCAGTAGCCCCCCCCTCCCTTTTCCCTTAAATCATCCACTGTCATAGTAAACTAGACACTTAGGCCATTTGAAGTCATGGAAAGACGTTCTGTTAAAAAAAGAAGTCAAACATCGAAGATTAACTTTCTTAAAAAAAAAGGAAAGAAAATGTGAGAAAGACGTTCCAGTTCACTCAGTGGCACGTTTTTATTACCTTCGCTATCCTTCGTGGATTCATTCGTCTGTAGTTCGGCGCTCCCCGTGGAAATCTATAAAAGTTAATATCACACTGTTCTTGTTATAATTTCCACTTTTATTGATCGCAGTTTTTTTCCCTCCATTCTCCCCAGCAGTGTGTTTTCCCTCCGGCTAGACCGCTTCTCCCCCATATTTCCTGTCCGTCATTACCAGGGCAGAGCACGACTTGGGCGCCGTGGTGGGGCACATGAGATAAGGGGGTTGTGTGGGTGGGAAAGAGACGGAGATGAAGGTGCGCGCGCACCACATCAACATCCCATTTCCATCCGCGGCGGCGGCCTTGCCTGTCCGAGGAGGCTGGAGACGTGTGTTGCCATGGCAACGTGCCCGTCACTCGACTTTCTTCAGACCAAGTGGCTGGACCATTGAGTTAAGACTGAACCTGCTCCTGCGATTGTTAGGCGCTTATAATAAGTAACCTGCTGGAGTGAGATAGGGTTGTCCTGTCACTTGATCAAGTTTTGTCCATCACCAAATTACGTGTAAACGCCTGCCAGGAGTCTTTGTGATTCAAGATGTCCTCGGAATTCAAACTAAGCCTTAAGAGTTATTTGGACATTAGTTTTTTTTATTTGAGGGGAAAGGCGATAAGTCGACTCTAAGGACAGAATTACGGTGACTTCGCATTCACGTATCACCTACCACTTTATCACGTTCACGTGTACGTAATACGTAATCAATTGAGGTGTCTTATTACGATCATTCACGTAAGCTGCAAACAAGCAATGAAAACGTTGTGAGAGAGCCTTAAAATTAATAGCCAAAGATAACATGACACAATAGAAGACATTAACTCCTCCTAAATGTGATTGGCCAGGCGATCACGTGGTATTACTTCACGTATCACTTTAACTTCAAAGCTTGACATCGACAAGCTTTTCGTTACGTGAAAGTGAACGTAAGTATAAAGTGGCGAGATCGTGATAGGTCCCGTTCAAGTGGTTTAACAAGGTGTTTCCCGCTTACGTGAAAGTTAAAGTAAAGTGGACGTGAAGTCATCGTAATCCCGGCCTAACACGTACGTCAAACACCTCATCGCCTCTAGGCGCGAAGGACTAAACTAGCGTGCAGTGTAGAAAGAATTATTCAATGGGACTTTAAATGATGGCCCTGTTATTTTATTTGTGGAAAGTATGCAGATCTCTGTCATTATGTTTTATGATTACGGTTGATACTTTCTAAGCCACAGCAACGTGAAAAGCAATTTTTATCACTTTTGAGGAGATTGTTAATCATGTTTTTAATAAGCGGATGGTATTTTTAAAATGACAGGGATATAGTTTAAAGTGTGTCTTTTTTCGTTGATGGACGCATTGACGACACGTTTAAAAAATACACTTGAAAAATTGTTTTCATACCACGCTACAGAACAGCTCATTTGCCAGGTCCAACTAACTCTTATTAATGCTTTACAAACAAGGAAAATCGTTCGTACTAACATAGTTTACAGAACATTGTAGTATGGTGCACCTAGGTGACGGTTAGAGGTACGTCAATTTCGCGGATTCATCTGGCAGCAGCATAGACTTGCAGTCCTATACACCCACTGGTCACAATCGATTATCTATTGGCTTATAACCGTACAAGTAGGTAGCAAGCGATAGCACTTCGCATTATTTCCTTATTTACTACTGGCTTGCAGTAGTCAAACGCGTTTCATAACAGCCGCCAGCAAGTCACAGACATGACAATGAAGTATACATAATTGGCGTTCAACCTGACCTGGAATGTCTCTGCGAAATTTACGTACCTCTAGTGATGGTTTATCGCGGGAAAACTTGACTGTTTGTTGGGTTTCAATGCACGTTCAGTTTACCAGAAGATTACTGCCTTCAGCTTGTTTTTGGAGCTGTTACCCTATTTTACTGAGCCAATAAGAATCCCGATAACGTAATATTTTATGCTTGTTATTGGTCTGCAGACAGCTACGTTGTGTCAGAAGTATATCACCGAATCATACGTGTTGCAAGCAACTACAGCGATTTCAAGAGTATGTTGGCACATTTTCGCGGTATACATAATCTCTAATTATTAGACGAAGGTTATCTGATTATCTGACACCGTTCAGCTGTCTGAAAACCAATAAATTTCCCCTTGTGTTATAACTAGAATGCTCATTGGTAGAGACGGTGGAAATTCGCGAGAATCTTTTCTCCCAGCGTATTCTCCAAATGATTGTAACGTCTTGTATGATTAGACGTCGGTTGTGTGCCACGGTGTAGCTGTTTGCAGACGTATCACAGACGTTCATTTGTAGAGCACCGGAATTAGCATTGGCCCAGTCAAATAGGACACGCCAGTAACGGAAGAAAAGCGTCAGAAAGGAATACATTACACTGACGACCAACAAACAGTTAACTTGGCCCGGTTAAGAGGGCGTGGTACATAATTCAACGCTGAAAGCATTAATCTATAACTGTAGGTTTCTTGAAACGAAATTGCGAAAATTAAACAATAGCAATCCTAGATAATGGTTTTAGCAAATGTTTTAAAAAAATTGTTTCCAGTGTTATGAACTTCTGAGGCACAATCTCTTACGCCGGAACCTCGTGCATTTAACCAATTGCGGCGCAAGAGATCACGCGTAACGAATTTGTAATTCTGGATAAATACTTACTCATAAAGTAGGCAAATACCATTATCTAGGATTGTCATTGAGTGTTTTATCCATATTGGCTTCGAAAAAAGCGTAGAAATCAATTGATGTTTTCAGCGTTTATTTATCTACCACGCACTCTTAAACTGGAACACACGCGTAACGAAAAAGAACGTTGGATATGTAACGTTGGAACCTAGCAGGTAGTCAAATTTTTTTTCTCGACGAATCATTCTCTTTATTCTTAAAAGGTGTTCACTTGTGTATGTGACAGTGATTTATCGTATAAAAAGTTGACTGGTTACTAGGCGTCGATGCATCGTCTCCATATCCGACGTTCTTCTTTCGTGATTATTGTGTTTCCATTTGAAAGGACCAATGAACGTTTGTGATTCGTCTGTAAACAGCTAACTCGTGCTTCATAACCGCCATACAGTCATACAACTCGCATGTCAATGTTATAATTAGAGACATGCAAAATTCGCGTTAACATTTGGTAGCAGACTAAACTTCACTTTCCTATACAAAACAGAGCATAATCTGCGATTCAATTGGCCACGAAATTGTATGTGTTGTCATTGATATGTGTTACGTCTTAACAGAGAATGGCCTCTCTCCCGTGTAAGCATTCTCCGCGGCAAGTCACGACATTATCGGCCAGCAGGAGAAGTCGAACGAACCTATGGTCACTTGGAGTCTAGTCAGCTGACAGAAAATTACGCGAAATTTGCATGTCTCTAGTTATAATATTTTGGAAAATATTCGAGAGCGAAAGATTCTTGCGATATGTTGCAGAAAAACTAATTGTAGACTCAATATGGTGTGTTTATTCACAGATTGAGAGATAACCTCTGTGATATAAAACATTTTAAATTTTTTACTATCGTTGTTTTGTCGGCTTTCCAAGACAAGTTGTCATTTGTTTTGTGTATGTTATATATTATTGTGGCGTCGTTTATGTTTCGGTGAAAGGCAGATATTATTGTCTACCCGGATGGCTAAGTTACATTTGAATGTTTTCGTAAAAATATAGCATAGTTCAGTACGCATAAATGGTCTAAAATATATCTTAATGTAGGTTTACGTTCAGTTCTCTTCCCGTCAAGGAATATTTGTATGGGCAGTGCGTAGTTGCCAAGTTGGATAAACGCCAAAGTAGAATGAAAATGGTAGAGTAATTCTTTTTAGAATTTCGTTGTAGGAAATGCGCTGCACTTGTTATTATCACGAGTGTTTTTCTTTTACTGTACTGTTCTAAGAAAATTATTGTATTTGAGAAGAACGATGTAATTTTCATTTCAAATTATAAATGGCTGCAGGGTCCCGTATTTTTGGTGTAAAGATTTGTGCACCATTTCATTCCAGTGTCTCATGTGCACATCTGCAACTCTGCTTTATGGCCAATGATTGACTGTTTTTAACTATAACGTGTCTTAACGTTTTTCTGCAAATCACAGACTGTGGTGTCGCAGTTACCTTATTTCGATCGGTAGAGTCAAATGAGAAACGTCTTAGCACAGAGACACACTGCCGATATCAATGAAGTAAATCTGCAGAGATGTGCATAAGTAGAGGTACGTCAATTTCGCGGATTCATCTGGCAGTAGCCTAGATTGCTCAGTCCTGTACTCGCACTGGACACAGTCGATTATTCATTGACTTATAACCTTACAAGCGTTAGCTCTATGAATCATTTTCTTATTTACTACTGGCTTGCAGTAGTCAAATGCGTTTCATGACAGCCGCCAGCTGATCACACACGTGGTTATGAAGTATATATTATTGGCGTTCAACCTGACCTGGAATGTATTTGCGAAATTGATGTACCTCTACGCATAAGGCATTTAGATAAAAATCCAGGTGCCCATAGATATCGGTATATAGCCTATATACAATTGCTTTCACGGAAGTTGTGAATATAGTCATTATGGGTGGCCGAGGCGTCAGATCTCTCGCCTCCCAACAAGGCGATCCGGGTTCGATTGCCGGCGGGGTCTGTCCCCGGATTTTCACACGTGGGAATCGTGCTGGACGATGCCGTTGGTAGGCGGGTTTTCTCGGTGATATCCCGTTTTCCCCGCCCCTACATTCCGGTACTGCTCCATACTCACCTCATGTCACCCTTCACCAGCGCTGCAACAGACCTCGATGTTAAGCGCTGACCAAAATCACTCACCATTTGCCCATTACCTGCTACTCATTCAGACAGCAGACAATGAACGACTAGACGGGGCTTGAGTATGCAGAGGATATCGGATTCTAGCATGCACGTCATTGAACTCGCGAATTTTTCCCAACTCTTAGCATTTTTATTGTTCTTCCAGCAAATCACAAACGTGTGTCTTATTTAACTTAGCCCTCATTGGCAGAGTCAAATGCGTGATGCCTCTGAACAAAGACAACACTTCCAATGACAATGGAGCAAGGCCGTAAACGTATACGTAAGACAGTTAAACAAGTTGTTGCGAAAATTCTTTTTACTAAAAATTAGTCGCTCTACTCGTTTATTTCGAGATTATTAGATTTAGTGATGAAGGACCTTAAATGGCTGTAAACATGTTTGAAATTCCATTAACTGTATTCTTAAACAGTCATAACTAGAGGCATGCAAAATTCGCGTTATTTTCTGACAGCTGACTAGACTCCAAGTGACTATAGGCTCGTTAGACGTCTCACGCTGGCCGATATTGTCGTGACTTGCCGCGGAGATTGCTCTCACGGTAGAGAGGACAATCACTGTAAAGACGTAACACACGTAAATAACAACACACAAAAGTTCGTGGCAAACTGAATCGCAGATTATGCTATGTTATATACAGAAAAGTGAAGTTTAATCTGCTACCAAATGATTTTGCATGTCTCTAGTCATAACTAGAGACCCGGAAATTTCGCGAGTACATTTAAAGTGAGAATGAGATTTCAAACTCCTATACGTAATGGTTATTTCCACGATTGGGCCACTCCTTATTAAACTCGACCTTGAGGACTCTGACTTTGTGGTAAACCTGCATACAACCGCTCACTGACTCCATAGTTACCTTGTCAGATGTACAACTAGTCACTCACTGGGGCAGCAGCAAATGAACAATTAGCCACAGACAGAGTGTCCACAGGACTGTGCAGTCCATACAAGGTAATGGACGTAATTGAAACCTCAAAAATGTCGGATCTTTACCACGCACGTTGGGCGATTTTCAAATAAACTGTTATCTGCCCAAGTTTTACACACTGTTCGGTAGCCTGGGCATGCGGTCACCTTAACAGGCAGCGATTTTTGTAGTGTGGAATTACTGTGTTCAAGGATTTATTGGTGCAAGTAGCTGTTTTTTTTTTTCCTTATACATTGGGCAAAACTGAACTCTTTTAACTGTGCATTCATTCCGGTTACATTTAACGTTTAAATTTTTTTTATGTTGAATTGCATGAGGGGATTCATTCATGTGCGGTACGCTGTTGCACATGTAAAGGCTAGAGTTTACAAGAAGTTCCGGTGACAAGCAGCCTCACGAAAATCCCACGTCATGTCATTCGTTTTCGTTGAGCAAAGCTTGATGGCTAAACGAGCAAAAAGTGGCGCAGCGGTAACACGTTGGACTCGCATTCGGGGGGACTCGGGTTCGTTCTTCGACTTAAGCCACTTTGATTTCTGTTACCTATGGTTTCCCGTAATCGCTCCAGGTGAATGTTGGGATCAGTAGCAAAGTGCGGGTGTATTTCAAGGGAAGCGCTATTATGTCCGATTGTACATCATGAAAACATGGTATAGACATGCCTTCAATAATCAACACAATCAGAATTTGTTCCTCGACTCTTGAACTGTAGAGATATAACCACACCTATAAGTCTGATGGTTCCACAGACAACTGAAGAGTTATTGGTTAACACCGCATCCCTTGGAACATACCCACGCTTCGCCGCTGGTTATAATAGTTTCCTAACATAGGCCATGGCTATGGCCGGCTCCTATCCTAGCTGTTGCCCTTGTGTGAAGTTGTGTGTAATCGTCTCTAATGACATCGTTGTCAATCAGTGGCGACTTGTTGGTTGTTGCTAGATAGGGCGCAAGTTGCATAACTGTATGTGGCTGTGCGCTAGCTGACGCTACAACCACTAACACGCTGGTGGTAGGTGCCGCTTATTACTGACTGGCCACAACACAATAAGTGGCCAGTAGATACTTCATGGTCATTGGTATACGGCGGCGCGTTCACACGAGTGTATAGTTCTTGGCAACTTGTGCCCTACCTGTCAACAACCCTCAAGCCGTCACTGTTGTCAATGAGACGTACATCCCACTAAATATAGAGCTGCAAATTTCGCGTTAATATTTGGCGAAAGGCTAGAATGCACTGGCCTATATTCACCTGAACACACACCGTGAGGTTTTTTGATCCGAACCTCCGTGTACTCGCGTTACAGGACATTGTGTTATTTAGAGTTTACCTTGTTTCATCTGAAGAAATCCTTCAAGCGCGCCACGTAAAATGTTTGACAACATCAGGGGTCAGTCAGATAAGTACACAGTAGTTTGGAATCCAGTCTGACTATTGTCAAATGATGTTGAGTTTTCAACCCGGAAGCTGGTTTGGAGGTTAGGATGGAACTGCGGTGGTTTGTCATGGCCTCCCGCAAAATTATACTGGGGATGAGGGAACACAGCATCTAATTATGAACCCGTGAAGGTAACTAAATTTTCCTCTCCGGTCGGGAATCGAAACCGCTACTATTGACCCTCCGGACGGGAGCTTTAATCACCGAGACAAGCGGCCAGACTGTCTACCAATAAAAATATAAATAAGTTGACGGCTAACTACTTGTCGAGTGTGCAGGTCTACTTCGAACAATGCGTCGCGTGTAGCTTGGTCGTGGACGACGGAGATCGGCGGAGCGGAGGAGCGACTGCTACGAGGACGCAGACGTTTGGCGTCGCTCCAGGATGGCAACGTCTCCCCCCTCAACCACTCACCGACCCTCGCGCTTATAAATACCGCGCCGAGGGCTGACTAATTGGCGCTTCTTCATTAAGCAGAGCCAACGCCCCGGCGAGGTCCCCGCTAACCGCGCCAAACTGGCGTGCCCAATTTTCATTAAACCTTCCAAACCGGCACCGCTGCAAATAAAACTCTCGATACCTTGGCATTGTGCTCTGCGGGGAATTGTATTTTCGCCTGCCCAGGCTGTAAATCAGGCTGATCCGTGGTCCCGTCGGATCGTTGGATTCAAGTCGCTAAGCTCTACCTTCGAATCTCGACGCTCCGAGTTCGAATCCCAGCGCACTTCAGTGGTCTTGAATTCGGGAGATCAAGGTTAAACTCGTGATACATCCATACTGATTTAGATTTTTGCTATGGTTTTCTGAAATCACTCAATCTATGAGAATGCTGGATTGTTGCCTAGTACCAGCCATGACCGTTTCACTTCTTGTTCCTCGTTCTCTGAAACACTTGTTCCGTCCCTTATGGACTGTGTGTCGAGACTTAAGTTCGGAAAGGCTTATTGGTTTGACTTGACTGTAACCATGTTTCAGGGAGGGAACGGGGAATTATTTGACAATCGTGTCTTGACTGTCAGCCTTAAATGTGGCCGTTACGTGTATTCAGATATCGTTTTAACTGAGGCTTTTTAATATTCACAAAATGAAAGTAGCGCTAAAGGTGACACTGTCACGCCTATCAAATAACGCATGTTCTTTTGTGATAAAAATTTAACAAAAAAAGAGAAGATTTTTTAAAATTGCTGAATGAGGAGTCTTCTGTATCCGTGATTGCTAAGACGGTATGCTCATTTAACGAGAAGACAGGAACGGCGATGAATCTTGCATACAATGTCTCTCACGACTCGTTATTTATAGAGACCGGGATTTTGTTTAATTCATTTAAGGAAAAGTTAGATTTAAAACTTCTATGTGTAATAGTTACCTCCACGATTGGGTAATTTTATTGGACTCGTCTTTGAGGATTCTGAACCAACAGCTGTACTGCAAGAAAACAGGACTCTCGCTCTATCTAGTCACTTGTACAATTGACCACTCACTGGAGGAGCAGCCAACGAAATAGTGGCTGTGGATAGAGTGTACATACTATACCGCAGTGAAAGCCAATCCGTAGGTCCGAATTTCTATTAATTTGTCGTTCGATATACATCATGATTAGTAGAGGTACGTCAATTTCGCGGATTCATCTGGCAGCAGCCTAGACTTGTCAGTCTTATGCACCCACTGGCCACAATCGATTATATATTGGCTTATAAAAGCAGGTAGCAAGCGATAGCACTTCGCATTATTTCCTTATTTACTACTGGCTTGCATTAGTCAAACGCGTTTCGTAACAGCCGCCAGCAAGTCACAGACATGACAATGAAGTATACATAATTGGCGTTCAACCTGACCTGGAATGTAACTGCGAAATTTACGTACCTCTAATGGTTACATATGGTGAAATTTCGCGAATTTAATGATCTGCGTGTTAGAATCAAAATTCCTACACATACTTAAGTCCCGACCATTTGTCCACCAGCAGACAATGAACGAATAGACAGTGCTTGAGTATGCATATGATATTTGATTCTAACATGCAAGTAATTGAATTCGTGAAATTTCACCATCTGTAATCATGATACCTAACAATAAACAAATTGTGTAGTTGAGGTAAAGTTCATAATTTTGATATGAAAAGGAAATTCGTTGCTGTATTTGTCAGGAAAGAAACATTTCCTGTGACCTTCTACCGAAGGTGACTCATCCGTTGCGTTGGTTAAACTCAGTCGTCTTCAGACGCTGACTGTTCAAAGCGTTGTGGGTTTAATAACAGACCTGGCAATGCCTTCGGAGTCGTATTTCATCATGTGCGTCGTGCAATAGTGGCGAAAGGGAAGGATTTGTCCCGCGCGTTTTCATACCTGGAGTTTGCAATGGTGTTCGCCCCGTCTGCTAGAACGCACTCCGGTCACTGCTGCTTCTATTATTTCTCACCTCCAACACTAAAACGCCGTACATAAGCTTGTCTCCAGATAGTATTCTGCTGGTCGTCTTTTGAGTGGTAGCCTGGGTGAGAGAATTTTTGCGTTCGAAGGCTAGAAGCGCGGAAGCGGTAAGGGCGACACAGAAAGCGCATCACTCTCCACACTGACCTCTAGGCGCAAGTCACTGATCTGACATGCAGTCTTCTCGACAGCAGATTTCTCTTACAAGACATTCAGTTGTTGCTCTATGATTTTATGATCAAGTATTAACGATACGTGTGTGTTAACGCTCGCACCTTGGGACCCCTGATTTTCGCGAAAAGAATTCTGCCTCAGTTTGTTTCAGTAAATTACGTGTACATCTGCGACTCGGCTTCATGGCCAGCGATTGGACATTTTAACTCTCGCGTGTCTTGGGGTTCTACCCGCAAACCACATAAGTAGAGACATGCAAAATTCGCGTTATTTTTTGACAGCTGACTAGACTCCAAGTGACTATAGTCTCGTTCGACGTCTCCCGCTGGCCGATATTGTGACTTAAGGCGCGTTTTCCTAGCTGCGGAATAACCCCGCAGCGGAGAACGGAATCCGGAGGGCGGATTCCGCTGAGCACCTAATGTACAGAAGGACACTGACGTGTTTTCCAACAGATCGCAGCACGAATTCCGCCGACGGAGTTCACGCAGCGGAACGCACCGACTCCTTCTGGAGCAGTCTAGTCCGCCGTCCGCTGCG